>CM017558.1:43576875-43793358 GCA_007844125.1 Sinonovacula constricta | reverse complement strand
CGAATAATCCTGATATACAGCCGAATTATCCTGACATACAGCCGAATTATCCTGATGTACATATAAATTATACTGACGTACAGTCGAGTTATCCTGACATACAGCCTAAATTTACTGACGTACAGCCGAATTATCCTGACATACAGCCTAAATTTACTGACAAACAGCCGAATTATCCTGACATACAGCCTAAATTTACTGACAAACAGCCGAATTATCCTGACGTACAACCAAATTATACTGACGCACATCCGAATGTTCATGACATACAGCCGAATTATCCTGACAAAAAGTCAAATTATTTTGACAAACAGCCGAATTATCCTGACGTACAGCCGAATTATCCAGACGTATAGCCGAATTATCCTGACAAACAGCCGAATTATCCTGACAAAAAGTCAAATTATTTTGACATACAGCCGAATTATCCAGACGTACAGCCGAATTATCCAGACGTATAGCCGAATTATCCTGACATACCGTGAATTATCCTGACATAGAGTCGAATCATCCTGAATACATCTGAATTATCCTGAATGCATCCGAATTATCCTGATACACAGCCGAATTATCCTGTCATACAGCCATATTATCCTGACGTACATATAAGTTATACTGACGTACAGTCGAGTTATCCTGACATACAGCCAAATTATCCTGACGTGCATCCGAATTATCTTGACAAACAGCCGAATTATCTTGACATACAGCCAAATTATCCTGACGTACAGCCGAATCGTCCTGACATACAGCCAAATTATACTGACGTACAGCTGAATCATCCTGACATAAAGCCGAATTATCCTGACTTGCAGCCGAATTAAACTGACGTACAGCTGAATCATCCTGACATAAAGCCGAATTATCCTGACTTGCAGCCGACTTATACTGACATACAGCCGAATTATTCTGACGTACATCTAAATTTTACTGACGTACATCCGAATTATCTTGACATACAGCCGAATTATCCTGACGAACAGCCGAATCGTCCTGACGTACAGCTAAATTATCCGACTTACAGCCGAATTATCCTGACATACAGCCTAATTATCACGACACACAACCGAATTATCCTGACATACAGCCTAATTATCCTAACATACAGCCAATTTATCCTGACGTACAGTCAACGTATTTGGATATACAGCCAAATTATCCTGACATACAGCCAAATTATCCTGACATACAGCCGAATTATCCTGACATACAGCCAGTATTATCTTGACATACAGCCAATTATCCTGACATACAGCCAAATTATCCTGACATACAGCCAAATTATCCTGACATACAGCCGAATTATCCCGACGTACAGCCAAATTATCCTGACATACAGCCAAATTATCTTGACATACAGCCAAATTGTCCTGACATACAGCCGAATTATCCCTACGAACAGCCAAATTATCCCGACATACAGCCGAATTATCCCGACATACAGCCAAATTATCCGACATACAGCCAAATTATCCTGACATACAGCCGAATTATCCGACGTACAGTCAAATCATCCGACATACAGCCGAATTATCCTGACATACAGCCGAATTATCCGACATACAGCCGAATTATCCTGACATACAGCCAAATTATCATGACATACAGCCAAATTATCTTGACATACAGCCGAATTATCCCGACGTACAGCCAAATTATCCTGACATACAGCCAAATTATCTTGACATACAGCCAAATTATCCTGACATACAGCCGAATTATCCCGACGTACAGCCAAATTATCCCGACATACAGCCGAATTATCCCGACATACAGCCAAATTATCATGATATACAGCCAATTATCCTGACATACAGCCAAATTATCCCGACATACAGACACATTATCCTGACGGATTGGGGAGAAATAAAACTTCCTGCTCAAAGACATATAAACCTTGGGGTTCCCGCAAATTTATCCCGTCCTTCTAGACGGGACGCAATGATCATAAAGGTGATAAATATAAAGAAAGTTGCTGATTTATTCCATTACTCGGCAGCTTTGATATTTTGCTGCGATTGTGTGACACTCTTTTATAACGAGCCGCCCCTGTACCCCGTGGCGATTTGGCAACATCCGCTTATAGAGTCAGGCATGTTGGCTTATATTTACGGACTAATTAATATCAATGTATGGCGAGAAAGTTAACCGAGTGTGTAAATAGTATAGTGTCAATTAAATTGAAATAGAGCAAATATTATGGGTCATTTATCAAATAATAGCGCTCATGTTTGAACTAATGCAAACCCCACAAGACCCGTGTCAATAGCTCCTTACACGGTGCTCGAGGTGTTGCTGAACAATGTCGGTTGCAGTAACAAAGGCGAGAATAAAATGTTCTCATGTTTTGTATTGAAAGGATAATGTTTTTTACACCGCTCTGCATGTACTATGGTACAATGGTGAGTATAGCAGGTAAGACGTGTTTAAGAAGTTGGTGAATTTCAAGTGTTTGCGCTCCACGTGGGCCGTCCCGCCTTACTACTTGTTTGACAGGCGTACGAATGCATGGTCTATAATAGACTGGAAAAATTGCTTATAGATATGCCATGGAAGCATGCAGTGGGCACAAGTACAATATATATTTGTGTGCTAAAATCACATACTCTTATGGACATCAACCGTCATTGGTGTATTTTATAATTTTACGAAACATAAAAACATGCATTTTGTAATAAGGCTACAGCTTTTGTCAGCGATATTAATATGATTTATAAAAGCAATGTTGTTTTTATCCATCCTCATTCAATAGATGAACTAAGCCTTATAAACAGCTTTCTGAGCCAGAGACCAAAAACAACCTTACCTGTTTGGGGAAACTGTTTGACTAATCAGATGCCCAATAATTTCCTAACCGGAACACCTTGGTCATTTGCGTGCATACTCTCTTGTTTACTGTTAAATGATATGTCAGTCTACAGTAAGACTCAACCCTAACCGCCACGCCCATATAAAAAGACCAGGAAACAACAACAACAACAACAACAACAACAACAACAACAACAAAACGCGTATTTATTTACAACAACATACATACATTATACATGATTGTTTTGTTAGATTCTACAGCCTCTGTAATATTTTCAAGTGATTGTGTTTGTTATTGTACCTCATATCGTCAGGGCAATGATTATTTTCATTTTTATGTGTGGAATGTATTCATAAAATGTATGACTGCTGAATTAAATCAGTCTGTATAGTGACTCATGCTTACGATGTTGCACCCAAGTTTTCCCGCTAGTCTGAGACAATGGGACATTGAACTCGTTCCTGCATTTAACTGACATTTTTAACTTGATTTTCATTGAGCCAACAAAGATATAAACTCAAGAGAAAAATGATCTACAAACAGCAATCCCGCGTTATCCGTTATAAATATATATAGTCCTTGGTTATTTTTTCCAAATTACCAAAAAATCAAATATAGACCAAAAATTCTAAGCTGTAGAACTCATATTCAGCAAACACTGAATGACATAATTATGTGGATTGAGCAAAACATGACTAAACGTTTGCAAACGTTTTCAAACAGAGGGATCGCAGTCAACAGCAGCTGCATAATAAACGTTAATCAATAAATTACATTATTTAATAGACGACATTCTATTTCCTATAGAAATAAACGCACACTGCTCTAGCCGTATCATGCACAAACACTGTTTTTTTTTTTACTTTAATTGTTCGTCGGGAAATTAATATAACATGTAAAATCCACACACGGGGGCGCAAAACATGTCGTAATAGATAAACTCAACTTTTAAGTAAATCAATTTCATATATTTTGACCCATTTTCCTATTTTTTTCCCCTTACATTGCTTTATTTTGATCCTTTGATCCTTTTACAAGGAAAAGTGTGTGTATTTTTATTTGAATTGCAAAATGAATGTTTCAGTTTTACTTATACATGTTGTAAATTACTAAATTAAAGTGTCCATTAGATAATTATGTCAGTATAATGAAAAGGTATTATTTAATAATATAACACATTCATTATTCAAATGCAAATGCTAAACACTTAATTGATAAAACATAGAAACCATCTTCATTCATAATTTTACATTTGATTCTGAGAACACTACCAGATGTTGAAACTATACAGGTTTTCTATTAGCTACTTTTATCGAATAAACACATATAATTCGAATTATATTTACTTATTCCGAGTTCAACCATGTTATCTATAAATCTGTAGATAGACGACAACCATCACCATACTCACGATAAACGATGCACGTGAGCGTATAATGTTACAATTAGAGAGGCAATAGTGTGAATTTGAAGAATCGATGTGATGCGGTTTCCCTTGTAGAACAAATTCATTTGGGGAATTGATCAGAATTAATCACCATGTGTCCTATAAGTGTTAAAAGACTCGATTTGTGAGTTGGTCGTTGGGCCCGTATCTCGTCCTGATCTCTCGCACCATTATCATTACGTGGTAATAAACGAGCACAGAATGAACACGCGGCACAATTTACGGCGCATAAAACGCGTATTTTACGATCCCCATAAGATCGCGCACAGCCGTATAAGATTGAAATAAGACGACGATGTGTTTAATAAAGGGATCGCAAGCAGATAAGATGAATAGAACGACAATTTTATAACTTCTGCTGCTCAGATTTCATGAACTTGAATGTATAGAAAGGTTTGTATTGGAGTATATATTGTACCAATGTACATACAGCAACCGGTATGTCACGTGGTTTATTTATGGCATCCACTTGTTAATAACGATTTATGAATACGAGGAGGTACTTGTGTACGATATCCGTGGCAGAAACATCGCTTTTGTTGGAGGTTTTCTCTTACTTTGAAATGAGCAAGTTTCACGATAAAGTATATTTAAGGTGGTTTATTTCAGACTTGCCAAAATTGTTCTATAAGGTATTTTGATTGATGAATCAAATTAAAAATCTTATTTCACCACATGGTTTTCCTTTTTTTAGACTTTGAATATACCAGGCAACGAATTTGTAATCAAACTTGGAACAAATCGTACAATTAAAATTCATTTACAAAAATAAAATTGAAAACTGTACATGTTTCCTCCTTTATCTGGTAGAGTGAGGCAGAAATAATTGTCAAAGTGAACAGGAGAAAAAACAACTTGACTATTCGTGCCCATAATAGGATTCGCTCCCCCTGTTTTGAAGCATTTTAACCCTAATTTTGATATTCTTCAATTGGAGGTGCTGCATTACATTTGCTTAACCTTAATCAAATGTTTGATCCCAGAAACTCGATTCCCAAACGCACATGGGCGTGACGTTATCATACATCTATTTGTGTACGTGTATTTGTATATAAACGAACGTCTAAGACATCTGGTAATATCATGTAACATTTAATACTAATCCATTTAAATCTTCGTCAAACATTGCACTTTATATTTTAAGCTCTAATGATTGCTTGATTTTAATTTTTGAAATACACTGCACCGACCATTTTTGATCATAATAGTAACGTAATAGTATAAAAATAACTACTAGTAACTGTGCTGCGTAGCTCAGATAGGAAATATTTATTTGAGATGACGCATGGGGTGTTACGCTTTACAAGGCATCAATAAACAGCAGTTCTCAGGAATTTCGGATAAGAACAATTCTTTTTTTGTTGTTTGAGAAACAACATTTTAGTCTAGACTGTCGGATACCACCTTTAACAAACCGATGTGGTACGCAAAATAAACAATATGAATAAGGTAATAAAGCATGCGGAATTATTTTACATAAAACAGTTTTAACCATAAATGACATGAAAAGACAACATTTTGTACTCGATGGCAAAAAGTTTGTTTTATACGCTTGTATGTCTATAATTTATAATTACATGACGACGAGTGAGATGACAGCTAACCAGGTTTTATTGTTGTACTATAAAAATAATGCTAATTAAAATTCATGGTGGTAGATTGACTATCAGTGCTTTATTACGCTCGTACTCGCTGGCATTGGTTTATATTCTACAGGTATTGTGTCGTCTTGTCAGTGATATTGTATAATGAATACAAGATATACTGCAGCCAGTCCCACACCTGATTCAAGTCTTCAGAACGAGCAAGCTTAATAAAAAATTGAAAATATATCAGAGAAACTTTAAGTGTTCATAAATGGAATGCTATTTTAACAAAACAAAAAAAGATCTGCATTAGACTACCGTTTATAACTGATAAAATTACAAAGTAAATATTTTATATATTTTTATTTAAATTTTACATAATCACAAAATGTGACAGAACTTTCCTCATGTTTAACATGTTTTTGTTTGAAATTAATCAATAGAGGAAGAGAAAGAAATACCAAACACAAACTTAAATATTTACTGTTTATTTCATGAGATCACATAAGTTATTTCACAATCATATTAGGGTTAATACAAAAGTTGTAAACATACAAAAAAGCACCATCAGAGTAACAAAAATCCTATAAAATTGAACATATATTAGTATATAGTACAATAAATGCAAATCAATTATGCAAATAATTATTCTGAAATGTACACAAGACAATTGTTATGCAAATCAAACAATGATTGTTTCAGAATATTTACTGAACACACTATTATACAGTTATATTTTTCACCATACATCAACATTGATGAAACAATTCCTTAGCTGACAATTACATCAATTCCACAGCACTATTTTATTGTATCAGTTTTTTCCCCCCAAGAGTCTCTCCATACCTTATTTTATTGTGTCTAATTACCAAGCATTTTTCATGACAATAAAGTCAACCATCATGGTTTAATTATCCAACACCATTAGGAGGGATGGAAGTATGGAAGCAATGTCTTAGCCTCCACATTATACTGTCTCACTGGTAATTAGCTGCTGAATGATTTATGCAAATCATGACCACTGTTGTGTGTTATAACTCTGTTGGCATTGCTGCTTTTCAGACCCCAAGATGTTTCACAGACCCCAAGATGTTTCACAGACCCCAGGGTTCTTAAATAATGCACATTTCCCAGTCAGTAATATTTGAGGATTTGTCCTCCTGTCTTCAGCTGCACCTTTTAACACATGCACATTCGGTTCATTGCACGCCCCACCTACACTCTGTGTCCATGTTTTTGGTCCGTCTTGCTCTAAACTCGGGAAGCCTTCCAAACAGTCATTTATTAAGCTGCTAAACAGCTAATTTCTCCCTGGTTTCTAACCTTCACAACTGACATTATTGTACAAATGGCTTGTGCCAGGAACGTGGTCTGTGCGATGGTCACATGTCTGAATCCACGAGTGCCATGTACCAGTATTGATGGGCAGTCCCCCAAGGTCAACAAAATAGATTCAGAGTCTTCTGGTGCCAGTTACCAGTCACTGAATCCCTGCTTGTGGCCTGCCATGTGGAGATCCATGGGTGTCAGAAATTGGTTTCTGTAAATAGAAAGAGACAATGTCATTAGTATAAATCTTTTTGACCTTGGACAGTATTGTTTTAAGTTTTATATTTTATACAATAGTGCATCTGTGAGTAAACAATATTCATATTATGAGTGGATATCTGAGTACAAGTTTAATTAAACTATTTTTCACTGAGAAGGAAGCATCAATACTAAGTTTAGTTCTGTTTATTTTTTGTATATCATTGTTTGACTGTTACCATGTGTGGTTATCTATTGTACACCAAGATTCCCTGTTGATGGTGGAATTAGTCATTAGTACAAAGCCTTTACTTTGGATGTAAAGCTTCCAAAATGAAGGCTTCATCCTTGAAGCAAAGCAAGGGAGCTCTCAATCTGCTACTTTATCATGCAGACCAAATCTTAAACTGTATGGATTCTGTTTGTACCAACGACAGAATAGCAGATAAAGGACATTAGCAAATCAATTATTAATGCGGAATGTTGCCAGTTCTCCCAATTTGATCAGAAAATCTTGGGAAGAAATAAAACTTTTGTCTTAACCCTTGTTAATAGTCTTTTTATGTGTAAATGAATTGATTTTCTCACATGAGCTGATTAAAATGCAAATGGTATCGCTGCCAGGCCTGTATGCCTAACTGGGAGAGTGAGAGTGAAAGTCAGTCATTACCCATCAACATTCATTACAAACCTAACAGGAAATCAAGTCAACACTTCCAAAACCAAAACTGCGGGTGACATATGGGTGGCTCAGAATAAAAATCAATTTCTGAAACTCAAAATCAACTTGCTCAAACTCAAAATTAAATTTCTTGTTCTTGTTTAATTAAACTGGCTCATGGGTGCTAATATGTAACACTTCAAAACCAACAATCAGCCACATTGGCTACAGAAATACAATTAGTTGAGTTAAAATCTGGTTGATTAAACTACGACTTAAATCAAGTCATGCTTTTTAGATACAAACTTTTTCACCTCTTGAAGGCCAATTAATTTACTGACTTCTCAGAAGTTTGTTTATGACTTGTCAAACATTTCCCCTGCTCACACTGAAATAATTAAAATTTACAGACACCATCATGGGTGGCAGTTTGTCAGGACTTTGTGCTTCATTCCTAAGATACTTGCAGTGGTATTTTAAGTGGCGTTTTATTCCAGCTAATATTTCAAAGACGGTCATGAAAACTGTCTTTACCTGATCTTTGGTGCTGAAGACACCAGTGGGTGGACCTTTAACTCCAATTGACCAATCAGAACTCTCAGCAGGGAAGTCTGGGAAGGCATTTCCTGTCAGCTTGGACTTCATGGAGTTTTATGTAGCACTAAAAGTTTTCTGAAAAAGAGAACCAATAAAAACCATGATTATAAAACTGACACATTTTCTGTCAATGATCAGCGTTAGAAGGAGACTAATAAAGCACCATGGTTTAACTTCAGGCTAATACAGCATGGTAGTTTAAGAAGCCAGCAAACCTCATTACAGTCAGAAATTGCCTTCTTGTCAACCAACAAGCATTCTGCAACTCATTGACAGTTATGTCCACATGTTCCATCTCAATAAAAGCCAATTTGGCCACAAAAAAGGGAATAAAGAGATATCTGAAGGAGACAGAAATGGTGAAATATTGATGGACATTGCACAATCATGGTGGAAATTACTACCACCATCATTAATGTACCATCTTAAGACAAAAGGAAGAAATCCCAGACATTCCTCCTGCTTTTTCTTTTATACTGAAATTGGCTTTTGAGACTTGACTGATGCCAAACAAATATAAATTCCTTTTTCTAATTGGTTGAGACTAAGTTTACATCTTAGAAGACAAACAAGGTCTAAATTAAAACAGTTTTATTTAAGCAAAACTGGATAAACAGGAAAGGATTTTTTAAATTTTTTCTTAATTTAAAATTGAAGTAGAAAAGAAAGCTACTGCCAGTAAAGGCTGTTGGTCTAATGTTTAACTGCATGGATGACCCATCAGCTAGGTATCTGGTATCAGGATGGTATGTACAGAAGGAACTTCAGAGATTATGTGATATTGACAAATGGACACCTAGTCCTGGGGGGGAGGTCATGTGACCCGAGATTACACACACTATCGGCAGCCACCTAGCTGTGACCACCATCCTTATTCAATTAATCAACGATAACAGGCTTTCCGACAAGATCTCCTACTTAGATATACAACTATGTTACAGTAGCACTAGAGGAATTAATTGCTGCATGTTTTAGTATTATAGAAAATGTATTTTTAAGATAAAACAATGATTTTACTTGCATTAACTTAGCATAATGACTGATTCATTTAAAAGATAAAATTTATTTGTCTTGGAAGCATGTGTCTTTTAATTTACAACTTAAGTTCCTATTTTAAATGTTTTATTTGATGATTTTTTTAAAGAAAAAATATACACTCAAATAAATGGAAAAAACAGTTTTAATGCACGAAGGATAATATTAAAACATTTTGTATAATAAACATGTACAATAGAATAAAAATACCTACCAAGTACAGGCATGGCAGCCTTGGGTTGAGCTGGGACTGTTTGACAATGGTCCAACCATCCCGCAACACCAGGGAGATGTTTGTGTCAACTGAATCGATTGAATCATATTTCACGTCTCATCCACACCTCCCTTTGGCCCTATCTGGTTCCCTTGAAACTCAAGATCATCTCACAAACTGTACAACCCTCAAAAGGAGTCTAACTTTTTGTTCAATCATGAATAAAAGTAACCAAATAAAACTGTGGAGGATTGAGAATTCAACTCTGTTCTATATTCTATACTCATTATTAACACCCTTTTTTGGGGGTTTGTCTTTCACAATTCCATAATACTACAGAAAAAACTATCACAGAAGCACTTTTTATTGTCAGTTTTTTTTTCTCGCCTCGTTCACAAAATCTCCTCTGAGTAGAGTGTATAACTCCCTGATGTTGTCGTTGAGCAGTTATCGTCATCCTCACGATTGTAGAAATTTATCGGTGTTTTATCGAAAAACGAATGCAACTGAGAATCCCCTGTATAGTCCATAGGTGCCACCTGCCCATAGTAAGCATTACCCCATGTGACCCGGTTGTGGGATTGATTCTCATTGGCTGGAAGATTGTCATATTGCATAGCTGGGTTTGAGCTCCTTGGCAGGTTTCTGTTGATGTGTAAGTTTGTGCTGGGCTTGTATGCGGCCAGATGGGGTTTTCTAGTCCATGGCTGCTTGATATAAGAGCTGGTTCGCTGGATGTTTGTGTACATCGGGGCATCATAGCTTCGCTGGGACTCCGGGCTTGAGATCTCAAATGCTTTAGGGTCATCTGAAAGACAAATGAATAGAATAAGTTTTCATAATAATTAAAAGATTTGTCATTTCCAATACAGCTTTTAATCATATGCAGTAATATTAAAATTAAAAAAAAAAAAACAACACTTTCTTTTCACATATTATATCTAAAAAATATACTCATTATTTTCCAGTATTTTCTAAATATAATTAAGATTAAAAAAATGCAAAAATTAATTGAAAAAAAATGCACGAGATTAATTGTTACTTACCAGCTGAAGGTGTGCTGAACACATCGTCCTCCTCACTACAACCACGCCCACTGTCACTGCCAATTGTTTCTGCAGATCCGTCACTATGGTGATCACCATACTGAAACCAAATCAAACAATGTTCATTATTATGTACTCAATGTAAGGAAATTATACAATACTCTCAAGCTACAACATTAATCTATACAGGAACATCAGTTACATTCAATCAAAGATTACATAATAAAGGTGAAATTAGTATAAACTTTTACAAGGAAAACAAAAACAAAAAATTGTTAAATTTTATGTTAACTTTGATACATAATTTAGCTGGTTCCCTGTTACTTCACCCACCTGTTGTTGCTGTTGTTGTACCCACTGTTGGGCCCGGTTCTGTATCAACATATGCTGGAACTGATGTAAAGTGTGAAGCTTTGCGTCTGCCTCATGATGAAGTTCCCGAGCATCCAACCCACCATCTCTCCCTTCACCAGCTGTTGAAGGAGAGTAACGGAGAGATGACTGAAATAAATATCAAAAGAAAAATAATTTCAAATAACCGTCGTAATTTTGGTCAATTTATAGCCAATTTTATCAGTTTTTCCCAAGGTGATAGAACTTTAAGCAATGTTTAAATTATTATCTACATGGGACCAGATCTACTGATGTAATTGCCATAATTGGGCAGACACATTATTTATAGGGCTGCTGTTTTTGTAAAATTGACAATCATTTTGAAGTGAGGACAATAAAATACCTTATAATCAGTTAAAAGACCATTTAAGGTATTTACTGTGACTCATTTATCTTCAGTTTTCTTCAGACTTTGTGAAATTTAATCACATAAAGTGTTTTCTGAAATCCAGCTACCTACACACCGAGTCCTATTGATACATCATGCATGCTAAAGGGCCATTATTTAAGCCTTAATGCAAGCCGCTGTCCCCAAAACCCCACTATAATACGTAGTGGTGTAATGAAGTCCTAGAATACCAAATAAATTTCAAACCTAACACAGCATAAAAATAGTTATTTAGTTGTGAGGACCTTTATACTTTAACAATGGCATTTACAATCAGAAGAAATTGATAATTAGAAAAGACAAAGTTTAATATTTAAAATAGTTATCTCGTTTATTTGAAATTTGTTTAAATCAAAAAGGCAAAGGTTAAGTCAAAATGTGAGTTACATCCTATTTAGTCTCAATTCAATAATTAAAAAAAAATATTAAGAATTTTCCAAGCTTCACATGAAGTAAAGCTTGGAAAAATTCTTAATATTTTTTTTAAATATGGAGGTGAGACTAAATAGGTACATGTATAATAGCTGGCTTATACTTGAAGATGTAAGTTACTGAACAAGTACACACAGTAAACAATTAAGCGACAGGACAAATGAGGGCTGGATAAAATGACCCCTTGGGTTAGGCAGGTATATCAATTAGAGGCTGATGGCAGACAGTGAAAAATTGGGTAGAGCCAGCAATCTTTGTGAAGGTGTAAAATGTCATCATGCTACAGTGGCCACTGGTCAGTCTCAGGCCACTAATGGTGTTGAGTTAGTCAGTTAGTCTCTAGACTTGGGACACAACTTAATAGAGCAGTCAGCATACCAGCTTTCAGCACATTATGTTTCTTGCTTTGTCATGCCAATTGCTATTTAATAGATGACCAGAGAGACAGGATGGCTGGTAGTGAGAGTCAATGTGACATAACCGGGGATAATGTTTTTTTCCAGGAAGCATAACATTTTACAGTTGAACAGAATCTCAAGGAGGTTGAACATTGGATGGGTAATGGATAAAGGCAATCACTTGACCATTTATCTTCATTTGGGGAAAATATCCCAAATAGCTTTCGGCTGACAGATAAGGCGATAAAATACAAAACAATTCTTTTTATTTTTTTTTACATGGATTTTATGATACGAGGTATAACATGATGTAAAGGATAAGACAAGCTGTATTTATTTATCTATATGTATGCCAAAATGATTAAACAGAATAAAGAGATGATCCCCCAAATGTACAGCTGTGGAAATTAAAAAGACATATTAATTTCAGTTTGGAGTTAATGTTTTGTATTAAATTCAGGCCTGTTGAATTTTATTATATCATTTCTTACATCAAACCTAGGACAGAGAGACATTAAATCAAGTTTTTTGTCCTATCTCTGTATTTTCTTACCTCCTTAGATTACAGAGTGATAGGCCATCTGTTGCTTAAAAAACAATTTTGCCGCAGATAAAACAACCTCTTGTCTTGTTATATTACCCTCTACAGTATAATTTTAGTAACTGAATAGTGTGACAATCTACACTCTTGCATAATAATAGCGCCAGGGTTTATTTGCATTTAATCGGAGTTTATTTAGCGTAAATTGTTTACAGGGCCTAACCAATAATTAGAGAAATCTATCGGCTGTAGGGTGCCGTTTATACGGCTTGATACCTGTAATTTTGCGAAACACTACCTGGCAAATTGATTTCTGAACATGTTTGAATAAAATTGTTTGTCCATTGAAACAGAACCAAGGAAGACACCTTTTGACAAGACCTTTGAAGACTTTTCCCAAATAATGAAAGGAAAATGAGTAAATTTCACATAGTATTTTCTTTCAACAATAGTTGAAATTATTAATACAAATGAGGAGCCAAGACAAACATTGGCACAAAGGCAGCGGTATGATCAGAGACCAAATATCAACCATGTATTCCATATTTGAACAATGAGGTGTAAATGATTATTTACCTTAGAGGGTTTCTCCATTAGAGCTGACATGCTGCTGTTGTGTTTCTGCTGATGATACTCCTGGCTGTCACTGCAGTCGAGGATGAAGCTCACTTCCTTCTTTTTCTGAAGGTCACGACCCTCTCCCGACACCGAGGACAGCGTATCCGTGGAGATGATGGTGTGACTCTGAGGAATCATGAACCCAAAATCTGTGTCAGCAATCCCAGAATCCCCAGATGTGTTCTTTTCCTTCTTCTTCCTGTCGAGCGTGCGAAGGAAGAGTATTACACCAATGATGACTCCAGAAATGACAAGCGTAACCAAGACAACCACGACTGAGATGATAATATACTTGGATTTGTCTGCATCTCCAGAGGAAGCAAGGAAGGTGGCATTAGTGTACTTCAGCTCGACTATAAGTGATGTCATAGTCACCAGTCTGTTTTCTCCCATGTCACTGACAGCTATACCAAGCTCTATTTTACGATCAGCACCAATGTCAATCTTAGAAGCAAAGAACAGAACCCCTGTTAAGCTTTCTATTTCGAAAATTTTCTGCTCATTTCCAGACTCAATGGAGAAGAAAAGATCCTTATTGACTCCTGTGTCCACATCATAGGCTTCAATGGCTGTGATGATCTCACTTTCAAAATCAGGGTACCAGGCTTGGACAGTGTTGTTTGATGGCCGAGGGAAGGTGACCACTGGCTTGTTGTCATTAGTGTCCTCGACAACAACTGTCACATGTGAAGAGCTGCTTCTGGCTGGGTTACCATGATCAGTTACTATGGCAACAAAGTCATATCTGCTTATCTCCTCTCTATCCAGCATCTTATTAGCCTTCAGTAAACCATCGGAGAACAAGATGAACGGCACCTTGTCAGCATATTCTGGAGCAATCTTAAAGTCAAACTCGGCATTCCTACCCTCATCCAGATCTGTTGCTCTCATAGTGGCCACATTTGTTCCTGTAGGCTGGTTCTCATGCACCTTGAAGCCATGGACCGCTTGCAGGAAGGTTGGGCTGTTGTCATTTACGTCTCTGATGGTCAGTTGGACAGTTGCAGTACCGGTCAGAGGTATCTCACCTGCATCCACAGCATGGACCAACAGCAGCACGCTGGGGCTGGTCTCACGGTCAAACACTTGTCTCACATATACCTCCCCGGTAGATCGATCAATACGAAATCTGTCAGCATATGCTGATGGAACCTCATAATGCACCATGCTGTTCAGGCCTTCATCCTTATCTGTAGCTGAGACTCGAACAATCTTCTCATCTCCGTTGTTGTTTTCAGTCAGCTCTGCTGTGTATACTGGTGTTGTAAAAATGGGCCTGTTATCATTCATGTCTGTTATTCTTACCAGGAAGTGAGCTGAGCTGCTCAGTGGTGGGGTGCCATAGTCCATACAGACAACTGTTACATTGTGGATATTGGTCACTTCTCGATCTAAAGTTCCTCGCACAATAACCTTGAATCCCTTATTTTTAAGAGTCTCAATCCCGAAGTAGTTTGAAGGAACTGTACACCTGACATCGCCATTGAGTCCTACATCTGTATCCTCAACATTGACGTGGGCAACAAATGTGCCATTATTAGAATTCTCGGACACGTTGACATAGCCTGTGTTTCCTGGAGTTACAGACACCACAGGTGCATTATTTCCTGAGTCTTCAATGTAAACAATCACCTGAGCTTGAGCTACATTTGGATCAGACCCTTGGTCCACAGCCTCAACAATAAATGTGAATGTTTTCCCAGCTACAGTTGTCAAGTCTGCCTTTACCTTCAAGGCACCGGTCACCTTGTCCATTGAGAAAATATGGTCAAGGACCTCTTTATCTTTCTGGAATTCACTAATTCTGTACAGAATTTGTCCATTTTTATCCTTATCTGCATCATGAGCCGAGATATTCAAGATTGTCTCTAGAACTGCAGTGTTTTCACTGACAGTAATATTATAAATGTCCTCTGTAAACACTGGTGCATTGTCATTTATATCGGCAACCTGGATAAAGATGTTGACAGTTCCGGTCTTGGGTGGTTGGCCGCCATCAATAGCAATGACCTTGACATTGTATGTCTCCTGGACTTCTCGATCAAGAATTTTCTGGACAATCAGTTTTAATGAGAAACTTTTAACGAGCTTTGTGACACTGAGACTGAAGGTTCCGTTGGTTGAAGGGTCTGTGACTAAAGCATAACTCTGAATGGAGTTATTTCCCCCTGCATCAGGGTCTTTAGCTGTGGTAATCGTGAATGCTGATCCAATATAGCTGCCCTCAGAGATGGAAAGATTCATGGAGTCGGGTGTAAACATGGGAGTGTTATCATTTTTGTCTAAAATATAAATCTGCACAAGCAGGGTCTGGTAGAACTGGCTATCAGGTGATTTTACAGTTACATCGAAAGAAAGGACACAGATTGGATTCAAGTCACACTCCAACTCTCTATCTATTTTGACAGAGGTAAAGATATCTCCTGTATCATTGATACTGAACAATGTGTTCCCTTGCAGAAATCCATACCGTAGGTCTGTCCGCGTTGTGTTTAATATTTGTCGACTCTTCTCCTGAATGTTGCCAACACGGTATCCACTAGGGAGCTCCTCTTCAATGCTGAAGGTAATAATATCCTCTGTAGTTGAAATGGCGACATGGAAACACAGGAAGGTGAAGGTGATGATGAGAGAGGATGACATCATGATAGGTTGTTGTTGTTCCTCTCACCAGTAATGGAACATGTCCTACATTCGGACCTCAATCTGGAAATAGACAAAACAAATGTTAATATAGGTTTAAAAAATATGCAACACATAAAGTGAAATTGATTGTCATATTTTTAATACTGACAAAGCCTATAATTATAAGTGGACTGAATATATAATTATGAGAAGAAAAACAAACAATAAAACGAGAATACACAAAGGTAGGAAAAATGACTATAAAAATATAAAAGTCTGATCACCTGTTTTATACTAAATTTAACAATTAACTTTTTAACTAACACTGAAACTTAAATATAAGTGTGTGTGTTCACGCAAGTGTGAGTGATTTTTTCAGGTGACTTTTAACCTCATTTCTTTGCTAAATTCAATGGCTGCAAAATGTGCACTTTCTTAAGCCAACCTATTTCTAAATAAATCTAATCCTATTCTGCTAGCCACAGTAGTAACGTGTCACAATTATTTCACCTGGGTGGTACACTTCCTTCAAACTAGATCTGATCTAACATTGAAACAATCAAAGGAGCTGTTTACAAAGGGGGTTAAGTGCCACCAAAATTGGGTAATTGTTTCCTAATTGTACCCATTTATTCACTAGGAATGTGTCTCCCGAGTTTTGTCCTATCCCAGATCTCCCAATCTGCAGTGGTCATTTGTGTCAATGCAGTCTCTCCTTTGAAACAGTTACATTTGAGTGTCAACTGACTCATATATATTGCATTCTATTTCTTTTATAGCAGAAGAGAAACAAAGTGTTCCAAAAAAAATTAAACTAATTCTTCTTAACTTTGTTAATGATAAAGTCTTAAATTTTTTTTTCCAAGTATAAAAACTGTTCCGTAACATTCAGGTAGAAATTATCAGAAATAAAAATATATTAAAACCAAAATTAAATGTACTATTCCAATTATTTTTAATCCATCCCAGTGATTCCTTCAACCCACAAACATCTCATCTAATCCAGCATTAGCACAAATATTAATTTGAAGCCACATTAAGTAGACAGACTAAGACCTTCATTTGGGCATTAAGACAAATTAAGTGTATGTTTTAGAAGATAACATTATGGGGCCAGGGCTCCAGAAACCATACACATGTCTATCATGGTACATTTGGTGAAAATACAGGCTATGTCAACTAGCATACAGGCCAATGACTCTCAGCCTGAAGGCTATCCTCGTTTGTTTATAATACACCGCATTAGTATGCCACTCACAGTAAATGTTTATAAAACATACTAATTGATCTGTCAGAGATATATCTAACAAGATTATGCAAATATATTTTTTTTTCAGAAAACAAAAACTGAATATTCAATTCCAAAAACTAATATTCTGAATATTAAATGTATTATTATTTATTTATTTTCAAACCCATAGAAATATTTAGATTGTGTAGACAAAAAAAAAATACTTTAAAGTATAATTTAACATAAATAGAAATACAAAAATATTTTCACATGTAAAGAAAATGTTTTTATATCCAAACCTTGACTAATCCACTCCAAATAGTTACAAAGAACACTAAAGAGCTTAATCCTCAACACCACACAGTCATCGCCAACACCTGAACTGTCCAAATGTTTTCACAAAACTGACGCCACTCAAATCAGAACCTTCGCCTATTTTTCTAGCCCAACATAGAATTTTGAGCAAAGTTTTCTTCTACTTTCCCCTGTTTGTTCTAAACAAATATAGTAACAAACTATAAAACTAAGAATTTTTTTGTAAATTCTATGTTGTGTAAATTCCTTTAGAAACAGATGAAAAAGTTTTTCAATATTCTCAATGGTATGTTTGTTGATACAGTAGCGGGCAGTCAATTAGCATATCCTCTGAAACTGTTTGTTACTATATTGACATAAGACCTAAGCTTTGTAGTGAAGAATTGACTCTATACCGGTGCTGATTCTTTCATTAAAGGCTTATTACAGAATAGATGTTTACCTAAGAATTAGTCGCGGGACCTTTGTCAAAGAACCCCTAATATTGGGGGTTTCATTCATTGGGCCATTGCCGGGCCCCCCGTTTGAACTGTCCCCTCTGATGTCATGATAGTAATATATCTCGCAGAATGAAAGAAACACTCTCTCAGACAATGTCTAGGGATCTCCATGGATCAAGAATGGTTTTAGGCAGGGGACATGATTCTGATAGGGTTCTAGAGAGTCCATTGTGGAGATACAAGAGGAAGATTAGAGAGAGAGTAGGGATGGATTGACCAGAGATACAATAATCCCATGTCCAATTCTCACCTATAGGAGAATATGGAATGTCCAATTAAATATTGGACGGAGATTGATTGCACCAAGACAGGGGCTAGAGGGGTTTATACTGCAAGAGATAGGTGCAAATCCAGTGATGTAACAACAGAAAAGGGACATCCTTCATGTTTATGTAATGAGAGAATGGAAAAATAGCCCAACAAAAAGAGAGATGTGAGGGATGAGGGAATTTACAACCCCCTTAAAAATTGAATAAGATCATACAAGAAATGCTATACAAAAAGATACGAAAAGATTACTCAAGTTACAAGAAAATTCTTTGTAAAAACCTATACTACTATACTATTTTAATTAATCCTTTCAATTTCCAAAAATACTTTGTGTCAACTAAAAAGATTGCTTTCTTTAAAAAAAAATAAAAAAAAATAATAAATAAATAAAAAAGCAGTATAATGCAAAATATGTATAAAGATCAAGTGAGTATAACATAAAAATATGTACATAGAAAATGCCATTTAAATAAAAATATTACCAAAACTACATAATTAATTTAAAAATTGCTTTAAACAAGTACCTTATAATTGAGTTTGTCAGTCCTGAACAAATATCACCAATAATTCCAACAATGTATCAACACTGATAAGTCCAGTGAAATTCAAATTGGTGAGCACTTAACTCCTCTCTATCACCCTATCACTGTGACTGCCCCATATATATGAAGTGTCCTTACTCGTCACTTCACTACCTCTGATAGCGTAGAGAGAAGCCGTGTTCCATTATGTCATTAGCTCCCCCACTAATTTATGCTCGAGTACCCTCAGCCACTATACCAGCAGTAGCGCGTCAGCAGGCAGCCAGTCACATTGGGCCTTTTGCACTCTCTGTTTAAGGACCAAATCTGATCATGGCTACAGAAACTCCCATGAGTTGTGCATTAAGAAGTAATGAGTTAAAAGAAACTGAGTTGCAACTCATGACAGCGTATAGCCCCATTCAAAATAAAAATAAAAAACATCTCTGTGGCTTGGTTACTATTCTTAGTCTGCTAAGCACTAATGGATTAGACTTAGGCAAGTATTATACCTTGAAGCTGTCGGATCATGACCTACACTATTTTTTACAGTTTACAGAAATATGCTTTGTTACCTTTGCAATTTGTTTTAAACAAAAAACTTAGAATTGGTTTGGATATTACAAACAATAGCTGGACAGGAGTTAAAACTGCTAATGTATTTGGCAGGGAGAGGGGTGAATTCAGGGAATTGGTCATGGAGGGAAGACAGAGGATCAAGAAATTATTGACTTTAATAAATCGGCCATACAATCTCTTCCGCTGATTCTAAAGACCAGCTTTTAGAGACAGGAAGCATCTTTGTATTGTCCAATGGCCAGGTGGGTTGATGAGGGGACAGTCACATGGCCATGTTGCTGTGTCCTTTCTGTGGCTCGTAAATTATTCATCAGAAAGCAGCATGTAATTTATTATCTCTCAGTAAAGGATTTAACATGAGACTCCAGGCATGTTAGAGTGTGAATGATTTAGATGTTTAAAAGTTGAGGTGTTTCTGAATGCACCATGAGCTTTAAAGGAAATATTACACCCAATAATTTAGAGCATCTTTATGAAAAAACATGAGCACCCTATTGTCATGAATGTGTGTACTTTTTCAAAGGACCTATAATTCATAGCACTTTAATGAAAATAAACACCAAAACTTCCACATTAAAAAGTAATAACACATTCATTTTTTACTTTAAGCTCCTCTTGACTTACTTTAGAGCAAAAACGGAACAATAAAGGAAGGTAAAACTTGTGTTATTAAAAGATTAACAATAGCTTAATATTTAACCTTGAGCTTTCCATGAATATTAGAAAAAAAGGCTGTTCAGTTTACATAGTATGTGATGTTTATTTATTATGCTCAGTGAGTTACTTGCACATTTAAAGTACAATAAATAGTAATTCAGTTGTTAGTCACATAACTTTGTATTTATAAAAGTAAATATTAGAAAACTGTACCTTTATGATACCCCTGTATACCTTGATGTACTTTGCAAGTAATTTCTCTTTTCAATTTTTTATAATATATCTGCTTCAGAGATCTTTATGCATTGAGCACCAATACAAGAATGAGTGAGAGAGTATAAAGTCTCTCATTTATAGGTCCATTGATTGACAGGGGAAGGAAGTCTGAGCTGTGAAACAGGAAGGGGGAATACAGGAACAAGATAATTACAGGTAATATGTGCATGTTCTCCACTCATTATCTTGTCATCAATTAGTAGTAACTAATTAAGCTAATTGGAAGTGTGTTAATTATTTACTCACCAACTAAAATGGTACAGTCAAGTACAAAGATTGCTTTATATAAATTTAATTTTCTTTGTATTTAAAATATAATAAAAGGAAGTGTCTTAATAAAAAAAAGTAAAATAATGTTATAAAATAAAGTGGATTTATCTACTAACTGTATATTATAGTACATACATTGGGCAATAAACATACACTAATATGTATCAAATTTAAATATTTGTGTTCATGTGCTTCACATCTATATATATAAGTAAAAATATATTTATCTTAAAACAACATGTTTTACAGTCAGTGTGTAGTAAAAACAATAAATAAAACTTACACTTATATGTTTCAATCCACAATTTTCCTCAAAGTTAATCAGGTTTCTTTAATTATAGATTCTCTTTTTCCTGATCTCACTTCCAATTTTAGTTCAAAGCATTCACTAAACACAAATTAAAACAGAATAAGCCTATTTCTCTATTTTATATTATGAGCTAAGATGCCACTTTAATGATAAGTGATTAAAGAAGAAACTCCAACCAATCACTCATTCATCAAATGAACACTTTCACTTAAAGACAAGTAATGAGTGTCAGTCACTAATTAATAATCAATCAACATAATTCCTTTACTTATTGTCAGGTTTTACAGGTAAACTATACCAAGCATGTAATTTTCCAAGACAGTAAGTTGTTGTTAAGTCCAGTGTATATTGTCCAGTTGTCATTTACAGACTAAGTCACCAATGGTCAAGCGAAGGTTTATATTGCACATCTTATGGTGTTTTCTACCAAGTTGACAAAATGATACTACATATTTCTGCTTTGATCTTATTTTTTGAGTGAATCAACTAACTATTTATAATTAACTGCCTGTGAAAACATATGCTTTGTGGTGCTTTTATGTATGTTTCTATATATCAGTTAGCCATAACTGCTGTTGAATAGGAGTCTATGATAATTAATTGTTTGTTTATCAACATTTTCTTTGAAGTCAGATTGGTTTGGTAGTAAATAAGCTTACATGCTATGACTGTTCTATTGTGTGGGTATAATTAGGGATGATTGCTAATCAAGGGACCTATTGTAAAGGGACCTATTAAGGGACAGGTGATTGGGGTCCTGAGCTGTACTGTTTATCACAGGTACTTGAACAGGTGTGCTGGGATTTAATTTGTGTTTGGGGATGTTTTCAAAGACAGGATTGAGGTCTTATGTCTTATGATTGACTATCAAAGGAAATTAATCTGTATATAAATAACAAAACAAGTATAGGAAATATAAATCATAATGTATAATTATGAACCAAATTTAATTATTTAATGTTCTATATTAGCTTATTTTATATTGCTTTCACATAAAGTGTAGTAAAATTTGTACACAGCCATAAAACAACTGTGTTAATGCATGGTCACTTAAAGTCAAAATAGAAAGTTAAAAAAAGTCATTATTCCCAATGAGTGTACTTTAACTACTGAAAGTAAAATACACACACCAAGCAAAACAGATGATAGTTTAATTTGAAGTTTAAAATAAAGAACAAAGACTTGGAACAAAAAATCTCCATAACTCTAAACCTACTGAACACATAAGACTTGGGTAAATAGTGTAGATTCAGATTAGCCAGCTCCAACTGGGGACTATAGGATCAGTATCTGCACTATTTCCTACAGAGTTTATAGTAATATACCTTCTTACCTTGCATGTAGTTGTCAGGAGATAACACAGATAGCTGTTATGACACAATGTAGCATGAACAGTTCACCACATTACAGATATTTACATATTTTAGTAGTGAAATACTCTTAAATGGCATCAAGAGACTATGACCTATCATTAAAAAATGAGACATGATAATTCTTGATCAAACATGTGTATATGACAAGACTGTCAGCACCAATCTACCAGGTAAATACTTCAGAAGAATACATACAATTGAGAGAAATCAGACAAACACTTTGAAAGAAATTGAAAGAATTTGAAATTGTCTGCAAATATATTGTGACAACATTGAAGGGTTTTGGGATTGCAATTTTTTGACGATCTGAAAGCGATAAAATCATCCTAATCAGCCTTTGAACCGTCTTCAAAGAGAGGGATTGTCTAACTTTTAGGTTTTCAGACAAGCATTTTGATATGAAAACATGTGTAAAGCTTGTCATATTATCTTGGCTTTGCTGGCTATCCCAGACTTAAGATAAAACTTTCAAATCAATATCACATGGGCTTTTTTTCTTTCTTTCAAATCGATAGATAATAACACTTAAACAGCTTGACAACCTTTCAAGCGTCTGCCATGAAAATATTCAAGATTAATCATTTTCTATTACATGTCCTTTCTCTGCCAAAACTCCTTTTTTTTAAAAATAAAACTTTAATGTTGTAAAATAAGTACTCTAAAGAGTTTCTGCTAATAAGCACAAGCATATTATATCAATCATTAAAATACAGAAGCTCAAACTTGAATTTAGCATTTCTTACTTTTCTTCTATATGCTGAGAGCAACTTGAGCAATACCGGTACTTTATAAATGATGTTTAATTAGAAGTCGGGTCCATATAATGCTAGGCCAGCCTTACATGCAACACCATATGATGGCTACAAGCGGGTCCACTTACAACGAATTTAGCACAAATAAAATTCCAGTATTAGAAAATATCTTAGAAATAGCATTTTTCAGGGAAAAATAATCAATTTTTGATGAACGGAGCATATAAGTTATCCCCCCAGCTTTTACTTTCTTAACTAACATACATTTATGTAAATTTAAATTACGGTATTTTGCAGCCCACGATTAAATAACATTTGAAGATTACTCACAATTTATTATTATACATTAATAAATTATTGAAGTTGTCTTTTACCAACATTAAATATGTGATCTGAATTTAACAATGGATAGCAGTAGCCTATCATACACATACATCATATACCAGGAATAGACTTCATTAACCTACAGTGCTATTTTCTTGTCCTTTAGATAAAGTTTTGAAAATTTTAAAATAGAATGTTTCATCTTCCACAGCCACCAAGGAAGTCCAACCTCCAGTATGAGACGACATCCCTGGCAGCTGGTTACAACGTTTTAAATCAGATTTCTGCTCCATTAATTACTCACAGCTGGAGTTAACTGAAGTCAAGACTTAAATAAACACTCGACAGATGACATGGCTATCTACACCCTGAAGAATATCTACCCCAACAAAAGAATACGTACACTCACATACTGGTTTCTCTGTCATCCTCACAAAGATGCGTTAATTCACTCCAGATCATATTATACATATTTTATTAAAGTGTATCCGGTATAGTGTTCTTATATAAAACCAGACATTATTTCACAATGCAGGGTGCATAATTATGAATTTTTAATCTAGGTTTATAAAAGATGTATAACAGACACCATGCTGTCACTAGAGGGGACAAGGGTACCCTGAGCTGTAATACAATCTGAGTATCAACTGCGGGACACTACAGCAGAGACAGCACCTGATCATTTGTCAGTCACATGATCCAGCACTACAAATGTCTGAATACATAATGCCATCAACAACTCTTTCAGGTTACATTTTATGGTAAAAAACAACAAGAGAAGAGCCAAAACAGCAAACCAAACTAGCTGTTCCAGCATCCTGATTCTGACGGTGTTTTTATGACTGCTTTAATACTTCTATACATCTATATGAATGGAGTGGGCAATAGATATAATCTCAGTTATTAAAAAGCAATTGGTGCAATACAGCATACAGTTCTGTAGGTTATAATAGGAGAGAGGTTTATGTAATAACCTTAATATAAAGCAAGGAGAGAATAATACATGCAGCGTTCATCATCCAGACAGATTGCACAGGACATTAATGTAATGGAGATTTATGAATGCAATTAAGGCAGGATATTATATTACATGCAGCAATTTATACAGTTCTTATTCACTATATTGTAATTCAGTTTAATTGCACTTCACACACCACAATGCTGCTGGATTCATTTGTGATAGCAATTAATTTGCTATTTATGTTAACGCTGCAAGCAATTTATTGCAGCAAAGTTCAGAAAAGTAATTTCATGATCAGTTAGTCAATAAAGTACTTATCATATTTGGCTTAACTATACATGTATGCCAAACACTATTATTTTAAATAAACAACTTCAAAATTATAATTTTTAGTCAAAATAAATTTAAATATGGTCATTAACTGTACAAATAAAACTTTTATACAAAATGCATACCTGAGTGTAAATTCCTCGTTTGAATTAGTCACAGTTGTAACTCCAGTCAAAATTGTCTTTCCTCTTACAAATTAACAATTTACAAGCAGCAGTCAACTCTTTATCCTATAAAACAAGCCAATTCACTATTCACTATCTTGCATCCAACAGTTATATGCCTAAATATGTGCTCTACTGTAATATTATATCCCAGTGTCAACAAGTGATGCAGCAAGCCCCCATTGACCACCCCTATCACAACCATCAGCCACATCCACAGCTTTGCTGCATCAGAATCTGTGCTGTTCACACCTGAGATGAGTCAATCAGTGGATGTACAATGGACTGTCAACAGTTATGGCCCCTGATGCTTCAGACAGGTAACTGCCACATTCACTGTGGTGACATTCAAACAGAAACTGTTAATGGCAGTATATCTAGACAGACACACAGGAGAACAGTCTCTGATACAATCAGGTTTTGTCACACAAGGACTTGACACATGTACAGATGCTTTTGGAACACTGGTGAATGGCAACAATTGACAGATGGAAAAACAAAGATTTTAGAAACACCTTATGTTTATCTTACTCAGTCACTATGAAATGAAATGGAAAGTGCCCTTGGACACTACAACCTTTATATTAGTTAAACAGCATTCCTACTTCAGAGAAAAGATTTCTACAATCAGAACTTAACTAACTATCCAATTACTAACACTAAAGTTGTCTATCAGACATACCTAAAAACTGATTGAAGACCAAATTACAACTCCACACTTAATCAATTCAGCTTGTCATAACTGTGTTTCACATTGGCTTTAAATTGTCTGCCCAGGTAAAAACAACATATAACTTAGTCAATAAGATGAGTCAAGGTAGAAACACCATTGCCAAGTGATGACTTGTTGCTGTCTTCTGTCCCTATATAGTCAGCAGGACAATGGCAGCAAACTGATACTAACAATGCTTCACCCAATCATTGACAACATTATTGCATGGATTAAAGGAACATTAAAAATATAATTACTTATTTTTATCAGTTCATCTTTGGTACATTTTGTTTCTTCTCAATATAGAAACAAGCTGCTGTATAAGATTATATACTAATTGATATTGGAAGAATAATTATCAGGAGATGTTTTACACCCAATATAACCACCTAGTGACACAAATACAAGAGAACAATGGTGTTTATCAAACCAACAGGTAAGTCAGTTAGACCCAAATCAACCCCATTACAAAAGGGGAGCCATGCAAGATGTCACATGATAACAGCAGGGAACCAAACACAAGGCAGTTACTTCCTGTCCCAAATGTTGCAATCAGGCCTTATTTCATCTCATTATATACTAAATAACACAGCAGGTACTTGGTATATGTTTATCAAGGTAGATAGAAGGTGAGAGGCAATGCCTGGCTAGGTGTTCCTTATTAAGGTGCTATAATTATGACAGGATCACAACGGTGCTCCCATCAGGATGGATGGCAGCCCATGGGTCAAAGGTCAGAGCCTGGGTCTGAGGTACTTAGCTTGGTGACTCAATTCACAAGATGCCTTGACAACTCTGGATGGATGACCCCCAGATATTCAACACCTCAGGAACAAAAATACCTACCATATAATGTCATGTTTCATTAGCTGCTAATTAATAATTATTTCAAATTCAATTATGTAAAAAAAAATGGTGCTTTGCTATGAACATTTAAAGACATTTTCCTATACTTTTCTCTATCATTGTTTAAGTTGTAAATAATTATGACAGGAAAAAAAAGTATACTTAAAAATAACCTTATAATTAGATAATAAAAAATATAACACATTGCTATAATATTTCAGAAAGGATTATTTTGCAATAGATGAGCAATATTTTTACTATTTAATGTTAGCAAAATTAATTAGTTGCCAAACCTCTTAGATGTTTATAATGGACATATTAAGTTTCATGATATTGCCTTAACTGCAACCTCACACTTTTCATTTACAGAAAAAAACTTCTTAAAAAAGAAAGTTACAAAAACAATTAAATTTGGCTTTAGTGTTGAAACTGTACAATTTCTTAAGCCAAAGAAGCAAAGATTTGCAACAAATCTGCCTTCTATAAATGGACCACAAACGTTCCAGCAACCTAATACATTTACATTGACCCAATACCACATTTTACTATCTTCGAGTTTTTATTGCAATTTATCACCCTATATAGATGTGTCCAACCATAGGCAATATGACAATGATGTTGTTCAATATTACACCTGACTACTTCAGGTATGAATGGTCATGTGACAGAATCCCCTTTGAAGTTGTATATCTTGCTATCACTTCCAATATAAAGTGCTAATAGACCAAGATAATCATAGTGCAGATCCCCCAATAAATACAACCAAATTGTCACCAATGCTGTAATTTTCTCAGTCAATAAATATTCTCAAATGGGACCATTTTCTGTCACTATAATAACTATAATAACTACAAAGGAACCTGTTGGCTTCCATATTAGCAAGCTTTTACAAACTAGATGGTAGGTTGTAAAGTGCCTGACAATGATATACCAAGTATGCTGTTATCTTGCATACAGTACTTTAAGAAACAAATGATATTTTTATTTTTTTAGTCATTTTTATATGTCAACTAAAAATATTAAAATACTTTTTGCTGATACTTACTGTTCTGTAAAGTGAGATCTGCAGCAAACTTATTTGTTGTCTATCCTTTGATGTCCATTCTATTCACAAGTAAATCCAGAGAGAAAACAAATGTCACATAAATTATTCCAATTGTCCAATTATAGCAGTCAGTTTGTTTCAACTTTTAATATATCTATCACACATTAAAGGCAGTTTCTGCTAATGGTCTCCAAATGCACTCGTTTCCCATAAATCATGAAATATGCTAGATTGAACATCTCATTCCCAAAATCTTGTAATTTCAAGTGGCTATAATAATATCTTTGATAATGTGACTTAACACATCAAGTACACACACAGGTATATTGAAAAATACTCAGATGAAGATGCTTTCATGATGGAAGCTATTGTGAGAATGAGTGTGATGCGAAACAGATTCAGCTATGACATATATTTGCATCTTTACATCATTATAATGTGTGCACTAGGTGTCCAATCAAAGTTTGAAACTATAACTAGTTGTCACACAGGGAACTGTCATGGTCCTATGATTAACGTCTCCATTAGTTAGCAGCCAGCAGCTATGTTGCATTGTGGGGATCCTTGTAGCAAAGGCCAAATATGGGGCTATAAATCAGGGGCTGCGCCCATCAATGTCATGGGGCTTCACACCTTTGAACTATTGGGCAACTGCAGGGAAACCATAGGGGCTGTAGGGGACCCAGGACTCAGTGACCATTAAACCTTCAAGTCACATGATTACGGGTCATACTGAACCTGGTTCTTTGGCCTGAGGGGTGCGAAACTAAGGGTCTGAAACTGCCAAGCATAAATTGACCAAGGAAATGCACAAAGTGTAGATTCAGATCAACCAGCTACCCATGGAATGAACATATTAAAGAGGAATATTTTGCTATTACAGCTGGCACTGATGTGCTGCCTGGTCACTAGGTTTATTTTGAGTTACTTTTGCATGCAGATTTAACGAAATTACTATGCTGGGTTGTTAACAAATGATGGTCAAGGGTCTAAACCTGCAACATTTGACCCCTCTTAAAAGCATGCTGTGGGCACTAATGATATCCAATTAAAGTGGAGATTTTTATCTGATTAAAAGTTGAGAATCAAGTGGGAAAGATCATATCCTCAAGCAGATGTTAGGATGTTAAATGTTGTCCAGTGTCAACTTGATTTTTATCAAGATGTTAAATGTGAAGTTCTAAAAACGATTTGAAGAAATGGAATAGGTACTTCATGTTATTTACGTGATGTATTTTAAAAATATATGGAATCAATATTTAGAAGTATTTTTGAAAACAGTTTAATTTTTGTAATATCTTTTATATATTTTTGAATCAATTATGATATTTTAAAATGTGTGTTTATACAAAAATGACATCTACCTGGCATGCAAAGTTATATAAAAATAATTGTTATATATTAGTCTCAAGACGTGACACTGTTAAACTAAACAATATAAAAACTTTTCCCTTATTATCAAAGAGATTTGAATCAATTTAATGAAGGCAACAATAACAGAATAATTAAAAAAAACCCCAAACAATTAATACTATAATTAATGGAGAATATAACACAAAAACAATTATTAAATGAAAATGCCTTACATTTTAAAAAAAAATTGCATACATTTTTACAAGGTATGCCATAAATTTTAACATAGATTAAAATCAAAATTAAGAAATATATTTAAACAAAAGATGCTACTGTTATATCAAGAGTGCTAACAATACTATAGGTTGATACATTTGTATCTGCATAGAACCATTAGTAGCTGGGGGAAAGGTGGCCCCTGTCATGACATCCCCATTAGTGATGACATCATGAAGGGTGGAGAATCATTGAACAAGGGGACCAAAAAGGTCCCAAGACAGCAAGGGGCCATAAATATGACAGTTCTACATGGAGCAGGCTGCTAGAAGGTAACATTAAATAGATTTATAGGTAGGAATATTGACACATCAACTAAACACAAGTGACATATAACCAGGTGTCAGCTGACCCCTGACATGCTAATATACAGTTATCTATTGGCAATACAGACACCAGTCACAACCTTGAATTGGGAAATTGTTTTTACCTCTTTTACCATCCTTTATTTGACAAAAATTAGATAAAATTATCAACAATAAAACTTAACATTTGAAAAACATTTGGTATTGTTAACAAGACCACACAATGTATTGATTCTGAAATAATACCTGGTGTATATACTAATGGATGAGGCTGCTTTATTCTAGCATATGTTAAAATAAATAGGTTGAAAAAACTTTTATACACAAATAACAGTGAGACCCTTTTTGTACTCGGACAGAAAATAGTACTTACAAAGCTGAGAAAATATGTTTATACTCAGTTAGGATATAATCCACATTTGCACGCATATAGCTTTTGTTAAAAAAATAAAGTTATGAAAATCTCCGAATACATTATACACAACTAGTGCAGTGCAATAAATATAAAAAATGGACAAAACAGTGTAACTTATTTTATGTTAATTTTTTTTTTAAATAGTATAACTGCTTTATTAGGGGACTTAGAATTATTGCTATCATATACTGTATGTCGCTTTGTGCCTTTTTTGTATTTTCTCTATGCAAATAAGATTGCTAGTTGAGATTACACTGAAAAAATATTTTGTTATAATTGCTTTTCTTAGTATGTGTGGCTATAATGTTGTTTTTTCAGTTTATACCCCTTAGAAGAACACTCAACTCAATTAAAATTGTCACATAAACAAATATAGTGCTGCCTTCATTATATAAACTGCTTCAAATAGATGACTCACCATCCTACCTGAGCATGTTATCCTGACCCAAGGCTTATCAGTTCTTAACCTTAGGAGTAAAATGGTAAGTTGGTTACCCAGGGAAAATTTTTGTATATATATTAACCAGACATGGTCTATCTGTAACCAGCCATATAACTGAGAGTAGTTTATGCAAGCTGAAGTGACATACATCCAACTTGACCTGATCACAATCAGGACTGTACCAGGATATAGAGAGATATACTACACTACTGTTGGACAGAACTAATTGAACGTTTACCTTGTCAGCCAAATACAGTGCCATATATGGTGATAATGTTGTCTTGTCTGTCTGAAGAAATGTTTAACAAGCTATGATGTATTTGTATGCTAAATGTTTGGCTTGAGAATAAATAATGAATTATGATGTCTGTTTATTAGGTTTAGCATCCCACCAACAGTATTGGAGAATATAATATCGGATTTTTGTGAAATAAATAAAATGTAATACTTGTCAAGAGAAATGTTGTTCATAGTATCTTTTTTTGTAAATTTCCAAAACATGAAGTCAGCCCACAACCTGCACAGCACAAATGAATTGAGCTTTGACAAGTAGTGTAGATCCAGATCTACTGATGTTAAATGTCTTTGACAAGTATCGTAGATCCAGATCGACTGATGTAAAATGACTGATCAGGCTCCATCTGCTGCTGAGAATCTAATAACATGTCTAGCTACCTTTCTGGGGAGTGTGCTGGCAAATATCTGAGATTGTGTATTGCTTATGAATAAAAATAGTTCGTGATAATTTAGCTAGTTAGTAAAAAAAACACTCTTACTTTCTAGAAAGCTATGTACACCTGGATGCTGTTCAATATTAAAAAAAAACAAAAATAAACAGAAAAAGGTACAAATTGCCTATTGAAGAAAGTAATTTACTTTAAAAATAGTAGACTAGAGATCAGTGAAAAAGAAAAACATTTTTATACATCCTGTAAAGAAATAAATGATAATTCACATGATTAATAACCTTGAAATCTTCTTTAGAGTTCAATATGTGCTGAAATTGGTGGAAATCCCCATTAAAGGTTTATGCAAATATGGCTGTATGAGCACATCATTTAAATATTCACAGAAAGGTTTCCATTTTAAAACCAGACAGCTTCTCATACAAAATAAATTGACAACATGTGACAAATGACAGCATGTCATTAAAGCTGTATTTTGTTTCACAAAACCAGATATGAGCTTCTCTTTTCATTCCTAAATCTACCACAGAAAACACGGACAAAGAAAATGTATTCAGATGTAAACAAGTCATTAAGGAAGATGCATTAGTTTTTATGAACTGCAAGATATCGGTGAAGAAAGAAAAGAAGAACCTCATATTACAGGACAGTGTTTAGGTTTCATTTTGAATTTAGTGGAAGTTTGGTAACTTTAAATTTTGTCCAGAAAATTAAACTAAATTTGAAATGATTGAGGTTACTTATTATATTTAATATGACAGAATTCTCAGAGAATAATTATTATTGCACCTAAACAGTATCAAAGAAAATTAAAAAAGCTTTAGAATCTTTTTTAATATTTTATCTATTTAAGGTTGTTAAGGGCAAAAAAAGATTCCATACCTTAAATTGTTGACAGTATATCTTCATCCACTCCAGTATAAGAACCTTTCGAAAACTGGCCACTGAAAAAGCACAGGAGAAAGTAGTGTATGAGAAATTGAAATTCAGCATGCATTTAGGCTCAACTGTATCCCTACACTATCAGGTGACATGCCGTGAGACCTACTTTCATTTCCAAATATCCGTGTAATTAACCTGAAGCCATGAAAAACATTGCTGATAAATACACAGTGGGACATTAACATACAGTCATGTTCTTCTCCCCACAAACTATCAATACTAAAGTAAATACAAGTTCAAACTAAACACAGATTATCTGACAAACCCATTTGATAATAAATTTGTTATTATTTTGCACTTTACATATTCTTCATGTTTAATTGCTTTTCTGCTTAGAAGAAATGCTTAGAATGCCCTAAAATTATTTCACTGTACATAACATTGTGGTAATTTTCTCTAAAACAGCATTATTTCAGGTATGATATTGTAAATTAAAACATATACAAGTATATTTTATTTATGATACTAACCATGCACATTAAAAAGCATAAATGTTCACATACGTTAGCAAATTCTGCATATTATATTGCATAAATGTATAATGTAAGCCATTGTGACCATGAAACTGCTTCATTATGTACACTACAGCTTAAGCTTGAAGGTCATTTTTTAATAACATATTATAATTAAAATGCAAAATTGATACAAACAGTTCTAAACGCAGACAGAAAACAATAAGAAATATCTCAAATGCAAAACTTGTAAGTACCGTAAACTGTGCTGGAGTGGGGGAGGTGGCTGGAATAACATAATAAGCCCTATCGCTGGAGATTCAGCATCAAATAGTGCAGGTTATGAACAGACAGCTCCCTGTTTGCTGATCTAGATATTTGTTTGCCTTGGCCTTAGTAATTAGTCCTTAGCAGGTTAAGTCTTCAGTTCCATATGTTTGGATGCATTTGGTCCTACAGATAGGGTTTTACTACCAACCCTACATGGTACAGGGCTTCATTTGCATTTCGAATCAATAGCCTTAATTGGGTGTTACTGCATTATGCTAATTGTAATTTAAATAGGATAAAATGCAAATAAACCTTGCTTCAGGATCAACTGTTTTTAATTTCAGGTGAGTTTTAAACAATGTGTATGTGTCATTTTTTATTGATTAAGATGTAAATATAGTTTGCAACTAAAATTAAATGGTATAATTACATGGTAAAAAACAAATCAACATAGATAACAGATGTTAATGTCAGCAATAGTGGTAAATTGTTTTTAATATTATGTATCTTTGTAGGCAGAAATTAATACATGCACACACTGACAATATGTACTTGCAACCAATATATATAGAAAATAGGATTGACAAAATATTCTCTAGCTGTGGTTAACTCCAAACTTACAACCTTTTATATGGCTTGTTGGTCAAATAACTTAAAAAATAAAGGATTGAATTCTGTTTCATGGTGTTACAGGAGGGTTCTTCTGGAAATAAAGTTTTCACCTGAAAATTGCAACACTGTCAACCAATGGATAAGAATCAATCCAAATCAGACAAAATAAGGAGGACAGCACTTTAAATGTGTATTTATACCATATTGACCCCCTTTTATGATTATATGATCCCAGGTACAACTCTGAGCATTTGAAACTTTTCTCAAAAATCTTACTTTTATCATCTTTCAAATATTTTGCAATACAACCAATCTGATTTTTAAAATTTGCCCCAGCCTGGAGTTTTACTATCTCAGGCCCTGGTGTGGCTGTTAGGGGAAAATCAAGGGATAGTTTAGTTTTTCTGTATCCAGGGAGATTGTGTACCCCAGGTTGCCAGTGAAGCATTTCCTAGCAACAGTGTTACCTAGGTGACAGAAATACTCTCTAGATCCAAACCTCAACAAGGTTATCCTGTGAGCCCTTGGGTAAAACATTGGGCTCATGGTGCAAAGTTGAGAAACCAATGTTGTTGTTCATTTACAATGATGTTTTGTGCCAATCACATCAGATTTGTATCTTTTTGTATCGGCCACCCTCAGGTATCAAATTATAAATTTACCCAATGTGTGTTTTCCCTAGGAATTCTTGCTTCCTTAAAAAATGTTTATTTCCACCCATTACAACCTTCTGTCAACCAGCATGTTTGAGGATTTTCAATAGTTGAGGCATTTGATATTATTATTATTAAAATAAAACTGAATAAAAGTTGATAAAAAATGTTTTATAAAATGTGAAAAATAAAAGAAACCTGTTGTAATGGCATAACAGTCATGCCATGGTTTATCTAATTTTGGTACAAATGTTATGACAACCCCCTTAAGATAATTGCAATAGACCTGGTTGCAGAGACCTTTCAGTGGGGAGGTCTTCCAACTGATAGTTCTCTGATATTATCCGCGACCATCAATTAGCTGTCAAGACCATGATTATGTTGATACAACACAAAAAAATACATTTTATATTGTATAATTACAACAGAATATCACTTTCCACTTACTGCAATAATCCCTAATTTCCTATAATTACAATAAGCAGTGATATAACAATTATCAGTTGCTAACTAGAGAGTGCTAGATAACACCTGAGCCAGGTATGTGACAAGTCAGGTACAGGTGCAAATCTTGTCACGCTGCATCAAGTGGCGTGTTTGCCCGGCCTGTAATGTCTCACATGTATCTCCGTAATCTGGCCACTTGTTACATTATTATAAACTTAAGCTTCAAAGTAAACAGAGTTAGGGAACCAGCCATACATCTCAGTATGTACGGTACCCTAGACCTGGCTGTGAATATTGATGCTACTTATCATATCAAACTGTTGCTTATGGACCTTTACTACATTATGTATAATATGATACATAACCCCTTGTAACTAACTCCTAGTTATCTTCCTATACCACATGCAAGGGTGCATGGATATATTTCTTGTGACAGCAGGATGTGTAGATCTTGATTAGACAATTCTCAGTGAGAGCTGGCTCATCTGGATCTTCACTTTGTGTCTAGGCCTTATCAGTACATGAATAGCAGGCCTATAGTTTGTCCCAAGACAATGTTTGATCTTATTAATACACAAATAAACCTGAAATTAAGCTGAATTGTTTATTTTATTTTCATTAACAGCAACAATAAATGACAGTATCTTTTTTTACTTGAATACTCCTAAATTACCAAAATAGATAGTCACATATACCATATTTTATGAACCGATGAAACTGGATTAGTAATAAGTAACAGATAACATGTTTAATGGATGCTGAGCATTCATGTAGCAGCAAATGAAAACAGAGAAAATATCATCTGTATTTTCAGCACATTTTTTTTATATTTATATATATTTAGTAAATATATCACTTGCACAAGAAAAAGACTATACAGCATGTTGCTGACATAACTTTTTACAATGCAGATGAGTCACCATACTCCAAAGTGATAATTTAAAGTATGTATTAATTTAAGCACATCACTACTTTAAAACCACACCAAATGATTATCTACCAGCGTGCTGTAGATCCATTAATCTGTAAGGTTGTCTCCCCTGCCTGTCATGGCTTATCAGTTGTATGTTTACCTGTTGGACACCAGGTAGTCTCCTTAATCTGTGTTACACTAATATATCACCCAACACTCACAAAATAAACATGCTTGTTTTCTCATTATAAGGTTACCAAGGAGAAAGGCGATGAAGTTTTTAGGTTCACTGTGTGGCGTGATACCTTTAAGATTTGATAGTTTGACATCAGTCCTGAAGTGAATTTATTTTAAACTTAGCCCTATGGTGAATCATGACCCTCAACTATAGACAACATCCATGTGACTGTTAATAGACTGTTAATAGATGATCTTAACGTTGAAATCTTGGTAAGTCTAAGCAAATAACTTTTTAAAGTTGTTTTCATAAGTTTTTATTTGTATTATAGCTTTAAAACTAGATAGGCTGACACAAGTCCTAATGATTCGAATTTATTTAAAGAAACTGAAATATAATTATGATATGAGGGTCAAAAGGTGACAATGGTATTTTAAGTTCTAAACATTTCTTTGGGTGTTAATATGATTTTGAAGTTCATAAGACAACAGTTTTTAAGTAAGAAACAACAACAAAATAATATGATATTGTTGTATTAAAAAAACAACGTCATGAAAGTATTTTTATAATGTAAAGCCTTTTTTAACATAAGAATGATTTGTAGTTATCTTTTGTGAAGAAAGCTTATTATATAAAATTTCTAGTCGTTTTTGTTTTACTGTGATACAAGGTAGTAAAATATTGACTTCAGCAACAACACCAATTCCAACTTTTATATACATGTGCATAACCTTATAAATAACACAATCTAACACAATGCTTCATTTAATTGCTTCTTTTAATTATAAAAAAAAATATGCCAATTTACTAAAACTATCGCAACTATGGGGTAATAAAGGGTTGAAAACTTACACTACTGGTACAAGTGACATCCAACTTGGTAATAATTCATGAGCTCACAAGTCAGTGTGATCAATTTAACACCTCTGATAAGCTACCTCCTCACATCCTATGTCTCCAAACAGAGGAACTGGCACTTTCTTTCTTCCACTTTTTTCTCACTCTTTTCACTAATTCAGTTACTATAGAAACCAACACTATTTCAAATGCTATTTCAGCACCATTAGAGTGAGGCTAGTTCAAAAGTAAACCTAGAATTGAAAGACGATGAAATCGAGAAAATATCGTTCTTGTGATGATGACACTAAGATCCACAAAGTCTACGTAGAGTACCCACTAATGCTAATTAATGACACCTGTAAATGAGACCCTTTTTGATTAGGGACGCGACATGTGAAGTGTACAGGTAGTGTTAAGATGTTTCAGACTTTTCTGACACTGTCCCCTCACTCAGACAGCCCCTCATTTATAACCCTCTTGTTACTGTCTCTGGACAAATCCCCTCTCCTCTAACCCACCTCTTCTGCTACCAGTACAATCAACAGAAGTACAAGCCCATGCTAAGATCATCAAGCTATTTTCAAATGTAACTTCTTTATCTTTTCATCTAAATAAAAAACACTTTTACAATCCAAATCTTTTTATCAGTGCAGATCTTAATTCAACCCCATGACCTCCATCCTATAGCAATTCACACCTATCTTATTGCAATTACCTCACATATCTTAGATAACTCTGATATTCAGACTGCAGCCAACCTCTTTTCAAGTATTGCATCATAATTACTGAACTTAATTGATCCTCAATTGAGATTGGCAATAAAATCTTAAACCTTTCAATTGATAGTGAATCTACTTGGCCTTTGATCTCCAAAAAATCAATTAAGTGTGTTCCTCTATTCAGTTTCATCTCTGCTAATTTATGACCTGCAGCAACTCCTATCTGTTCAAATCTAACCGTTGTTTATTTTTTAACCACCCTGGGGGCTTCCTATTTGATGTGGTCACTAGATTACAGTCAACACTATCTCTGGATGGTCAGTTAACATCAAAAGGCACATCCATAGAATATTTGACCATTCTTTAGAAAGTTCAAAAATATTTCACTATTTTCTCTATTACAGATTAGATAATGGTTTGATCAACCAAAAACAATTATCTTAAAACTGTACATTGCTTTAGTACAAATTGCAATTTGTTTACAATGTAAGTAGAACAATTTCAGCATGCTAAATATTGATAAGTATATCACTTTTCTGTATAAAAGTATCATTAAGTGCGAGATTGTTGAATTATTTTCCATAATTTTAAAATCTAAGAATAACATAATAGTGGATTTTCCAAGTCAACAATTTAATAACGAAATTGTCATTAATTTATCCATATCTTACAACAACAACATGATTTCAAATCTCTTATTACTTACATCCAATATATTTCTATTAAAATTCATAATACCACAGAATACCTGAATTCTATGAAAAAAACTCACTTTTACAGCTATCTACAGAACTATTTGAAAAAGGATCTATACAAAATAATTTAGAGACAATTGGAACATCCCAAACATATGTTAAAAACATGATGATTTATTAATATGTAAATTTGTTTGACTAAAAATAGAACAAACATTGTAAGAAAAGAACCATCTACAGTTTTTAATTTAATTCAATTGTAATATTTGAGAAAATATTTACAGGTGAAAATAAATGCCAACTGTATATTTACTTCCAATTAAATAAAAGAACTTCTTTCTACAACATAATAGCTATATACCAATTTTCTAAACCATGTTTTTAGTTATGACATGTCAATATCATGAGCAATTTAGATAAATAGCTTTTTACATACAGGTACTATAAATATACTTTCCTTTCATATATCAGAGTTATATTTTTGTTCAACAACTTCTTAGTATGTGATTCTAATGAACAAGCATCACGCCATTTAAGGTATAACAGCCAAGTGTATAACAAAATACTAACCTTAAAGTAAGATAATTCTTTTTTTTACTGCAAGTTTACCTATATCAAATTTGATTGATTTCTTGCAGCATGAGCTAAATAATTCCAGTGTCCCACTGTACAAGCTCTGCAATCACTCCCTAGATAAATACACCTGCATCACTTAATTGACAATAAACTATCTAGCAGATCCACCTTGTGCTATATGTATTTATATTTCATGTGACACCAGTTCATCAACCACACAACAGAAACAATAACAACATGATGTCAGTGTCTCAGGTAGGTGCTGCATCCATCTACCTTGTTTCCATACAGATCCCTGGAGGCTGAAGGTATAGGTGGTGGTTGTTGATGCTGATGATGGCAAATATGGTGATGGTAAGTGGTTATGATGATGGTTTGTTGTGGTATTAATGATGTTAGTGGTGGTGATGATGGTTTTTGGTGATAATTATTATGGCAGTCATAGTTGAGGCGATGATGATGGTAGTGATGGTCATGGTTATAATGGTAGGAATGGTGTGGTGATGATGATGGTAGTGGTGATAATGATGATAGTGATGGTGTGGCGATAATGATGGTAGTGGTGATAATGATGATAGTGATGGTGTGGCGATGATGATCGTAGTGATGATAATGATGATAGTGATGGTGTGGCGATGATGATGGTAGTGATGGTGTGGTGATAATGATGGTAGTGATGGTGTGGTGATGATGATGATAGTGATGGTGTGGCAATGATGATGGTAATGATGGTGTGGCTATGATGATTGTAGTGGTGATAATGATGATAGTGATGGTGTGGCAATAATAATGGTATTGATGATATGGCGATGATGATGGTAGTGGTGATAATGATGATAGTGATGGTGTGGCGATGATGATGGTAGTGATGGTGGTGGTGATCGAGGCTGACGGTAGGAGTGATAATCATGGGGGTTATGATGAATGTAGTACTGAAGGTGATAATTATGGTGGTGATAATTAAAGTGGTGGTGCTGATGATTATGGTAGTGGGATGATGGTGCTGATTATGATAACATGCTGTGAATTTTTATTATGATGATGGTGGTGGTGGTAGTGATTATGCTGCTGTTACTGTTCGTCATTAAAGTAGTAATAATTTGTTTATGTTTCTGCTGCTGATGATAATGTTGTTATATTATTGATGATCTTGATATTGACAGAGACAGGTCCTTTGACAGCTATGATTGTTGTTATTTTTACATGGATGAATGTTGTTGCTGAAGTCAGCCCAGAGACAATACATCTAATCCATCAGGAACCTTCTGGATAAATATACTGTCAACCTCTGTGTAAACAAACTCTGGTTGGCAGCTACAGTGATAGGCTGCGACACGTACTGGGAGATTTAAACTTGAAAAAAGTTTAAAAAAATTGTGATAGAAATTGGCTTTGGACCAATTTTGATATATTTAAAATCATTTTTTACATAAAGTTGTCATGAAAAATGGCTTTGGACAAAGACTTGAATTTGGAAAAAGTTAAAAGGTGTTATGATGTTAAAAGTGGTTTTGACCAAAAAAAGTAAAAATTCTGTTAACAAAACAATAAAAAATAATAGGATTAAAAGCAAATAAAGATAGAACATTGACCTTTTTCTGATGTTATGTCTACTTATATGTGTAATGATTGGCCAGATGCCTTATGATACAATAAAATATCTATCTATACAAAATTATACAGCATCAAATAAAAAGTATTAATAAAAAAATGAATCATCAAAAAAAAACAAAAAAACAACTAAGCCAATATTATCCTAGATATAAAAAATGCATCAATATTCTATTAGCAATTAATTTTATATTAAATTTCAGTAAAGATGTTGACTACACAAGATAACAAGGTTTCAAGGAGTATATAAATGTCCTCAGGAGTGCCCTTATCTTACTAGAAATCTTAATACATAAATGTGTCTTAAAATAACAACATCTTTACAATTCACCATAAATTAAACATATTAAGTAAAATATAAACATATTCTGCACTGTCACTATAGACATTCATCATATCTTTGCTGTGGGAAACGTCTCTTCAAATTAAAAGAAACAAACTGATAACATTTACATAAAATCCTATGTAATGTTTATAATTTGCATTTCAAATCTTATGACAGTGGGAATATGCACTAGCTTACATCATTAAGCACCCTGCTCCCACCTCCTTCCATCACACACACACAATTCTGGGGTAGGTACAAGGGGCACTTACTAGAATATATTTAAGCATGAAATTGTTGATTATTATTCCATAGATCTGTAGAAATATTTAAACACGAGAACAACTGAACATCCTTATTGAGCAATCATAACAAATGGTACTGTTATGACCTAAGCCCATTGCCACTTTGTGAGTTTGAGGAATACCGGTAGGTCACTCCATGTGGCAAAATGAAACACTTTCACATAATGCATTAACACTGATAACAGCTTTATAAAATACTTCAACTGGATGATGGTTTTGACCAGGATTTTTTTTATAAACTATTGTATGAATTCAGAGTGAAAAAAAAGAGAAACAAAGTGAAGAAAAAATACTTCAGAGACCATGTTTATGACAAAGTAAAAATCCCCCTTAATTTTGTGGTTGAGATATATTAATAGCAATTAAATACCATGAAGAGAGAACTGTTAAATAAAACAGAATGTTTGGTGTATTACAATTACTGTACAGAGCGACACATACATAGAAAGGATATCACATTTAAAAAAAGATGCACCATACTGTGTTTCCATCGTCATAACATGGTACATGAATTAACATATGTTACACATGGTAAACAGAAGGAAGTGTGTTGTTTAAAGGCATGTCTCAGTTTAGGTACAAAAACATAAACATAAATGGAATGAACACACTCAGGCTGTTCCAATAACATTTCAATATTTTGTCTGAAAACAGTAAAAAAATCCTCATCATACTTGCCTGATTTTATCAAAATGTTCACTTTAGACATCTAACTTTTGTACTTTATTGACATGGTTTGAGAGATAAGTACCCTTTATTTTGTCATTTTTATGTGTCTGTACTATTTTCAGATCTTTTGTTAGTTAATTAGAAAGACTCTTTAAAGAGATTTAAATTACAATATGCTTTATACAGCTATGTTTTCCACTTGCCTGGATCACTTTTTGAACTTAATGTCTTTGACATGACAGACCAGCAAAAAAGACATAGAAAAAACAGACAAGACTTTCAGCAAATGAGAAGGCTGACAGAGGAAAAAGCAGCATAAAAAGTCCAACAATTCAAGTATATTTTATGCCAGTATATTATCTATTTTTGACATATGAAAGGGAAGATAGAAAAATGCAAAAAGGAAACATTGTTTTAGCTTGGCAGGACTAAAATTATTTCTGTCCCAGAAAATGCTGTATTCAAACAAGGCCATGTTGCAAGTATATACAACAATGAACAAAGTAAATAAACTGTGCCAGCAAAGCAAACACTATAAATATTTCACAAAGTCAATGCTACTTAAATACAAAACAAACAAAAACCAAACAAGAAATATCACTGGACATGACATATGGCTGAAGATGCAATTACTTTATGTATGACCTTGACACTGTATGTGATGCTTGCAAATAGTACCAGAACACTCAAACAAAAACATACATGTGAACTTTCTCTGAGGTCAAGATGGGAGATTTTCACTTGCAAAGTAGGAGATTTTTTATTTTCATATAAACAAAGAAGGAAATGATCTATTTCCAAGAAGGGAAATTTCAGAAATGTGTACAACACCCCTTATTTTCAAATAATTTTGAACCTTAAAAGTGGGAGTCTCCCTCCAAAAGGGGGAAAGTTCACAAGTATGTGTATGTCAGTAAGATGGGAAGTTTGAATATCTATAAAAAATGGCAATGTTATGGCTGAGACCCTAACATACAGCAGGAAAAAATGACCGTTCATAAGACCATGACCTCAATGTGTGTACTAGAAACTTCATGCATGACATACGTTTAAGTGAATATCTGTAAGACGGCTTGCGGATCCGGAGTCAAACCAAAGACTTTAAAGTTAGTAGTAGTGGCTTCCCTCCTAACGCTTGGGGCTAAGGGGACAGCATTACGCCTGACTCGTCGGTGTCAGTATAATGGACCGGCCGGGTTCAGTCCCTGGGCACCTCATAAGTGCCCCTGTGCTATAATGATAGAAATGTCGCTGCACAGCATCGGCAAAAATGCCGGCTAATCCCAATCCCATATCTGTAAGATAGTAAAGCTTGACTGAAGCACTGTAAAATATATGAAAGGTAAAGCTGAAACACAGAAACGGAACAGATGAAAAATAACAATTTTAATAATAATAATAATAATAATAATAATAATAATAATGATAAACTACATTGAATTGGTTATTGCCAGTTTGCTGGTTTTTTTTTTCCATTTTTATTTGTCTTTTTCAAGTAAAGTAAAAAAGTAAAAGGAAAATATGAATTCACCATTAAAAGGTTTTGTGTCAGAAAATGTGTTACATGGTCCATCCAGCAAGTTACCCAGACAAAAAAGGGAAACACGTAAAAGGGTTTGTGCCAGTAAACTTGCAACTCTGACCATCTGACAAGGTCAAGAAAAAATAATGAAACAAGCCAGATTTGACTAAAAGGTTTTTATGACAGCAGTTGAGCTGCAAAATACAAAGTAGAGGAAAAGAAATAAGCCATTCATATATAAAGGTGCCAGGCAACCTGCTGCAGTCTACATAGTGCATCCAAGACACAAAACACTGTCTCCAACCCTGCTCCAACTGTCATCTGATACATGCACCATACACCCAGTATGTTGTCTGATGGCTGTGTTGCCATGCTGACTATCACCACCATTACTAGCTGCGATGCCACCTACAGAGAAGCCACAAATCATTTTCACCCGTCAGTGAATCCCAGTGCTCCATGCACTGTCACAATATCCATCTCATCCCATAAACCTTGAAGCAAACAGCAAACAAAACACAATATTCCTATAATACAACCTGATGGGTTCGTTTTGTCCCCAGTCAATCATACAACAATTATGTTGTCCTGTACTTTATTTGGTCAATCATGCCCAAACAATAATTTACTGCGGCAAATATAATGCTTTTTCTCTCTCTCTCTTGCCCACTGTTCTAAGCGGGGGCCTAATCTGGCCTGACTTGCTTATAAAAACATAACTGATGTATGGACTGAAGAGTTAAGTAGATAATTGTGTTTTTGATACATGCGTACCATGTCACGATGATTTATGGTTGGACTTACAATGTTATCCTATCAATATTTAATGGCTTACAGATCACTCTATTGACTCCTTTGATATGAACAGAGCAAGTAGTCTGATTATCTTTACAAATAGGAAACACTCCTTTTCTGATCTCAGTGGTTGGCTTAACAAGTGCAAATAAATTATTAAGTATTTAAATATAATTAATAAAAATCTAGAAGACTTATGTCTGATTGCTGTTCTATCACTTTGCTTTTTCATTGAAGCTTGAGTTTTGCATCAAGGGGAGTGTGCATGAAATGACCAAGCAAAAAATAGTTGACAGCTTGAAAGTGGTGTGATGGTATCATACACAAAGTATTGCACAGAGGCATGACTGCAACAAGATGAAATGATAAGGACATGTTGACAGCTATTGTTTGTGTATAATCAGACCAGAATTCATGCTGTCGTCAAAAATTGAATAAATGGACAAAATGCAGACTGCATTGGTCGATTTGCTGTCTGCTTTCAAAATAACAGAATGGTTGTTAGCTTGATTATACAATCGTCTGAAAAGATATAATTGAAAAATTATAAGATATTTATGAGAGTGCATTATACAGCAAAGATTGGGTTATATAATATTAATAAATAATTTATAAATCTTCTTATTAATACTACACAACAATAATGGCCTTTTGTCATGATTGTACAATTAAAAATTGACCCATTTTTTACAATCTTGTTTTTACAGAATGTACATTTAAATGACTGCTTTTACCAAAAAAAAAAAAAGAAAAAAAAAGAAAACCCAGGTATTAAAATATTTCAATACTGGTGAATGATGAAAACTATAAATTCATCATGTTTTGACAGAAAGAGATGATTAAATGAAGCAATAAATGGCCGAAAAAACTAGAAACTTAATAACTTAATTTTCATAATTAAGCTATGAACAACACTAAACCATCCTAAACCACCAACCAAAATGGTTTCTGGGCGCCATCATCCTAAAATACTGGCAGTCAAAGCAAAATAAGTGCCTCGGCCAATCAACTTTCGGCATACTGTTTTGTAAATTGTTGATAAACCATTTATGTTCTGTTAATAGAAAAGTAGTAATATGGATAGCAGAGGCACTCAGTTATAAGAGAGTAAAGTTGTGCACAGCTTGGCATGATTGACATGTCCAAACTTACACGTGCCGCAGTTTCAGTTCTCATGTTTCTTGTTTAAATGTCTTTTATAATCAATACTTGCTCTAATAGTGCAACACGTGCTGCATTTTTGAGAATAGTTAAAAACTTGCACCATCTGAAACATGACACCTTGGAATATATGTACATATTACGTCAATTTGTGGAACAATAATTTGACAGAGAATTTTGGTACACTCATTTACCTGATTACTAATTATCGTGCAATTTTTTCTTTAATTTGGACTGAGAAACTTTCATATGCAGAGTCCTATGATGACATTATTTCAGCACCATGCAGTAGTAATAAATATCTTATGATACAGTACTTTGTAGCAGATCTATTATTGTTGGTCATTCTTAATTTTAAAAATACAAATGTTAAAAGATCAGCATTCAATAATGTCAAATTTTTTTCTTAAGCAGGCAATTTTAGGATGTCCCTTAATACAAGTTTGACTGTAATTTTCTCATTGTACTGGAAAAAAAATGACAAAAAGATGGTATGTTGTTACCTTCTTCCATTGGTTGGGTTAGGATTCCCCAATATCTAATTCTGCACAATTACAATGTATCTTTAGGTTGATTTTGTATCTATTAACCATTGTATGTGTTGTTTGTGGACTTGTCAATCAACCATGTGGATGAACTTGAAAGCACTGTTTACAAAATCAGTCACCAATTTCAGAATAAAACTCACATAAAACTGTATAAATGGTATCAAAAATGATTTTTTCCCAAGATTATGGTGGCAGCACTGATGATCAGATAAAGATCTATGATATGGGAGATATCAAACAACGGACCATTTACACGCTCAATGGTGACCATTGTATGTTGGACACAGCATTTAGGTACAGTTGGTTGTACACTATTTGGCTTGTTTGCTCTGCAGTTGTATGTACCTGTGGTAAATCTTCGCCGCCTTAAGAAATATTCAAACATATGTAAAAAGTGCAGCTCCAGACCAGTTGACATCATTAGAGAACTTTCTGGTCATGAGCTGGACTATTTTCATCAGAGTCTCCAGCAATGATCCCAGTGAAGCTTGTAAATGTTACAAGATTACTAACAAACCAGAGAAGGATAAGGGCTAACAGAGTACAGTTTCAACCTAAGAAAGCAATTAGTGTTTTGATTGTTAATTAAGGCCTGAGTCATATGTCAATTAAGGGCCTTCAAAAGCCTGTCATGTGATGTCACACTGGACCATGTAACAACAAGATCAGAGATGGAGAGCAACATGATTAAGGATACAGCATTACTTTAAGTTTGTAAAAATAAGGTTATAAAAATATCAATAAAAATCATTTTTCTTCTAGCTTAGTATGTCTTTATGACTGAATTTTTTTTATAGAAAATATAATTATGTATAATATTGTATTAAAGAATAATTATTATATTATTATTCCAAACCTCCTACACTAAGTTATGTCCCACTACACTACAGTAATCCTTGCTGTCAAGGTGTTACCATTGGGTCGACCATTTTTTGCGTTATAATATCAAAATTGGTGTCAAAATAATAAAAAAAATTAATCAATTTCAAGTGTAAAAAAAAACGTTTATAAAAACATGTTTACCCCCCCCCCCACCCCACCCCCCCACCAACATCATCATTAAAGTAAAACTGTTGTTGTATAAACATAGTAGAAAATAAAATAAAAGTAAAATAAAGCAGTTAATATCTTGTTTCTTTGATATCGTATGGGGTGCAGTTACAGAGCTCTGCTAGAGAAAATGTCATTGCAGCATGAAGATAATAACCAGCTGTGCTGGAGAATGAAAACTTTATCATGTACAATCACTGTCCATGGATTAGATTCTGTAACATGTGAGCAGTAACTTGTATATTGTAGCCTGAACAAAAACCAAAACATCCTGCTGGCCCTCCACTTCCCACCAAAATATCTGCGGTACAATGACTCAATCAAAACATGTCAAATAATCATCCATGACTTTGTAACAATAATCAACAACAACTGCATCAACAGGGCATGAAAATGGTAACATTATCAGCAATACTGCTATGATAACCTTTGAAACAATGATATAAATGATGAAATGTTTATTTGGATCATTGCTGAAAACAATGAACCATTTTCATGGTCATAATCACCAATAGACAAATTACCAGTACCTTACAAAGGTACAACAGATAATGTACAAAGACAGTTTAGGATAGCTGCCCTATTGTTGTAGTCTGATTACTAGAACCACAGGAGTGCCACTATGGTTGGATTATTTATCTCAATCTATGATTGGGTTACCTGATTATGGAAATATAAACAAAAGATTATCACAATGAATTGAGGCATCAGTAACATGAATGTTTACCTGCTGATTCTAAATTTATCAGGCTTAGAGAGGAAGTGTAGCTCTAGATTAGCCAGCTTATGTTGGCAGCTGTCTTATCTGGATCTACACAATTTGTCGCCATATTTATTTATTTACCATCTATAATAGTTGTTATAGCCATTCATTCCGAGTTAGTAAGGTTTTCAATAGCAGGAAAGGCAAAGAATGAATTGACAAAATGGGTCAGATTGCCAGATAGTTAGACTGTAGTACAAGAAGGACCAACATCTGCACATGAAGACTGAGCAGTCAATGGTGCAGACAGTGAGTCATTATCTTAGACTGGATGTTAGATGGTGCAGAAAAATGGTTCCAAGTAAAGAAACCACAACTTCATTTACATGTCCCAAATTTGCATCAATTTTAATCTTTTACTAGCAAAACATGAAAACTTATTATGTACATTAACAGAATGTCACCTGCACGGAAGAGGCAAAATGGTATATGGCCCTCTGACATAGCTGCAATCATTGAAACCTATATATGTGGATGTGGCACAAGAAATAGTTCTATTGTTCGTGTACTATGAGTGTACATGTAGCAATATCCTTAAACTGAAACTTGTTACAATCTTAATGAATATTTTTTTTAAGATGAATTGTTCTCCATTTTATACTGATATAAAAATAGTGAAATTGTATAGATTGGAAAAGAATTCTGTCATGCAAACTTTCAGCTTTATCAAGCTCTTGATTTCAAGTTACAACTTCTAGATTTGTTCCAACTACACACTTTTTAGGAATATTTCATGACTTCTCCCATAAAATCATAATAAATTTTCTGTCATGAAAATAATATCTTGTTAGGTTTGGAATTAACTACATACTATCCATCAACAGGTCTGCATCACAACCACATGTTGTGCCGCTACTGTTCTAATGCCATTCTGCTGTAATGGAATAACTCCATTGACAATGTTCTTGCACATTTTTTATACTGACATTGTCATTCTCCTGCCACCCATGAATTTTTGTCTTTATATTGAAATTATTGTATTATCGTATTGGTAGTATGTTTATAATGTAGTGACGCCATCCAAATATGCCTATAAATATATTCTGTCAGTTTTTTGTGATTAGCTAATCAGCGACCAGTTGCAAGGCTGCCTTTCAAGATGGCATGCAATTCTGCTCTAAGCAAGTACAATCGGAACACCTCGGATAATTCACAAATCATCTCTCGGATGTATGTAGGTAGTCAGATCACCTCGGTCACTTATCTAAATGGGACTTCTTTTGAGACAGACGTCAAAACAAAGATGGCAGCTCTGGTGACAGCTCACTACAGGACGATGCCAGTAAAACTTTTATTTGTGGTGGCTTCAAATTTAAATCATCCGATTTTAATTTACCCAGCGCAGCAGACACGCAGCTGTCAAACGATGGCAGTGTTTATGTTTTGTGCGAACTACTTAGGCATATTCTTCTTCGACTTCCGGCGAACAAAACGATCATAATTTCATTAAGTATTACTGCACCAGATACATCCGAGGGATGATTGTCCCGAGGACGGAATTACCCGAGAAGTTCCGAGTGAAGCAAGTACTCACCTATTGACACCACAACACAACACTGAAATATAGCTCAGAAATATAATCACAGTTGATTTCACCTACTTGCATATATAACTTCCCAGTAAATTTATGCAAATAACCAAAATATGCAATAAACCAAAAATCAGTATGTCTATGAGCGTATTTTGTTTTCATTTGCCACAAATTTAAAATGGCCATGGACAATCTTTGTGTTTGGGAAGTCAACAGGATGGAAAGTCAAAGAGGCAGATTCATGAGCAGATGGTACGAGCAGGTGTATGGTGCGAGCAGGTGTATGGTGCAAGCAGGTGTATGGTGTGAGGAGGTGTATGGTGCGAGCAGGTGTATGGTGCAAGCAGGTGTATGGTGCAAGGAAGTGTATGGTACGAGGTGGTGTATGGTGTGAGGAGGTGTATGGTGCAAGCAGGTGTATGGTGCAAGCAGGTGTATGGTGCAAGGAAGTGTATGGTACGAGGTGGTGTATGGTGTGAGGTGTATGGTGTGAGGTGTATGGTGTGAGGAGGTGTATGGTGTAAGCTGTGTATGGTGTGAGGTGTATGGTGCAAGCAGGTGTATGGTGCAAGCTGTGTATGGTGCAAGCAGGTGTATGGTGCAAGCAGGTGTATGGTGCAAGCAGGGGTATGGTGCAAGCAGGGTATGGTGCAAGCAGGTGTATGGTGCAAGCTGTGTATGGTGCAAGCTGTGTATGGTGCAAGCAGGTGTATGGTGCAAGCAGGGGTATGGTGCAAGCTGTGTATGGTGCAAGCAGGTGTATGGTGCAAGCAGGTGTATGGTGCAAGCTGTGTATGGTGCAAGCTGTGTATGGTGTAAGCTGTGTATGGTGCAAGCAGGAATATGAGCATGAGGTTCTAAAGATTTTCAGTAGTTTTGCATTTTTTGTATCTTAATTACTTATTAAAGTGATTCGAACCTTTAATTTTGTATGATTTTTAACTTATTTTGCAAGTTAAAACATAAGATTTGTTATTATTTTATAACATATTTTTTATCTTTTTAACTGTTTATTATTAGAAGAATTTAAGCATATTTTACCAAAAATACAATCCATTAAATTTATATCTTAGTATGAAATTTTTAGATAAAGATCTTATGATATGCCACATTTTTAACTAAAATTAATGTATAAGCAGACAAGCAGAAAGAATTGCAATGATCGCAGAAGGGTTTTAATGAGTCTTCTATGAGCTGTGAATTTTGTTAAAAGTTAAAAACTCTAAGATGACTTTAGCAACATAGAAATCTTTTTTCTTGGGTATTTTTAAATTAACTTTCTTTTAATAATAAAAATTTAAAGTAGTATTGTGAACTAAACAGTTTTTGTTAAAATATTATAAAACCATATCTTAAAAGATAGTGTAGCAATTTTTATGGAAAGAAATAGGCCTTCCATTTGCAATTACCAGAATTTTTTTTAAACATTCAAAATCGTCTGTCAAAGAGATTATGTACCTTACAAATCAATCAGAAATATAAAATGTATCAGTATCCAAAGAATAAAAAATCTCAACTTACATGAACTTTGATATGTTAATCACTTCCGATTAATCCCCTATTCAGAAATGTGTTGATCCTTATCAATCACACACACACACAACCATTCCTTGACAGAAAAACTTTTGGCTCCAAAAATCTCCAGACTTTAGTCTTATATATTCACCACCATTATGGTCAAATAATAATGACACCAGTCACCTTGTCTGTAAGGCCCAGTCCCCAACAATGTTAAACTATCTTTACGACCATCAACTATTTCAATAGTAACAGTAATTGATGCAATTTTAATGTCTAAAGTGTATTCTATAATCTGTTTAACCCGTATACTGCTACATTTGTTCATAACATATAGTACTACAAGTTCAAAGAAATCTGCTTACATCCTTTAAGATAACTTAATGCATTCCTGTACATATACATTCCTGCACATAGATCCTGATCATTTAGTTTCCAGCAGGACATGCTTCATCTGGATCTACACTGTTTACCTAAGCCTGTTGAATTGGTGCTCGGCAGTGTAATAGTTACCCCAGCTATCGTTATAATAAGGGAGCATTCTGTAATCCCTTTAACGACTATCGTTATGACACCCGGCTACTTTTCAAACATGAATGAAAGCAAACAAAACATGTTGGCTATCATATTGCCCCTGTAAGGTCAAAGAGGTAATTGAGGTGAAAATTACTGATGGCTCTGATATAAATAAATGTCTACCTATCTGGGTCTACACCCATTATACAGCGATCATCTGAGACATACAACATGTGCAGATCAGGATCTATAAAGTCGGTATAGGGTGGGCACTTCTTGCAGCTAAGTCTTTTGTTTATTTACTTACATTTCCAAGCAACTTACTAAGAAATACAAATAGTTAGGTTGATTAACACCTGCTGCAGGTTAAGGACCAACTTGTTATACAAAACAGAAAAATGTGTTGACAAGTAAATACGGTTGTAACAATGTTATACAATGAAAGCTTTGCAGGGGAACGCTGATTGGACCTGGCACAATGTTATGTTGTAAATCTGTCATTGATTTCAATTCTCCCTTTCACATAAAACTGATTAAAAATAAATCAGCTATAAAAATGCCAACAGCATTAAATTAATATAAATGTTGTCAGATAAGGTTGTCTTTATTTTATTTAAAGTAATGACATGAAATAATTTAAGGTGGTATCTGACACTTAAAAAATCATGAACAAAGCATAAGTTTTGTTTTTGTTGTGTTTTTAGATATATTACACTGACATAATAGTGGTCATTATAGATGCCTTCAGCTATTATTTGTGTAGGAAGACCCCGGACAAGTGTCTGGGCAGACCCTACAGAGCACTGCATGTCAGCTGGAAGACCTGCCCAAGTGGAAGTCATGGCACAGTCATAGACTTGAAGTCTTGAGGTGATGTGGCCGTGGACTTAGAGTAGTTCCAAGGCATTCTAAATGTGTAGAAAAGTTGCAAAACTTACAAGAACAATTATTTTGTTAGCAATTTTTACTGTGATGAAAATATTTAATATGTCACCAATAAAAGCTGTGAAATCATTGAAATTCAAACCAACGAGAACTGGTGCAATAACGAAGGTATTTCCTCTGCCGTTAGATTTGTAGAGCAATTAATATTCCCCTCTGAGACCAGTGGATTAGTCATAAAAGTTTTTCACCAAGTTAGAAACATTCTGAGCAGCATGCTAAGAAGAAAACATGTAATGTCTCAACAACTTAGTATGTACTGATGCTGTTAAATTAAGTTTGAGATCATCATTAAATCAAATAAAGTTTCTGTAAAGGTGTAGAAAAAGCTCATAGTTAGCTCCACAATTCTGCAAGAAACTGATCTTCAGCTTTTTAGAATGCATAGATTTTCTGGTCCTACAAGTGTATGTAAAGATGTTTTAAATCCAACTTTATGAATTTATTATTATATGAAGTTATCATACGACACTGGCTTTTGAATATATAGCTTCATGTATGCTTTTAACAAGATTTTCTCTGTAAAAATAAATTCACTTCTTTAATCAAAGACTACTTATTGGGCAAAAGTTATAAAAATAAAATAGGCTGTTATTTGAGTTGTAGCAAAGTTGATTGAATTCTAACGAAGTGTGTCACTGACAAACTTGTTATTTTTACAGGGTAAGGATATTAGTCCATGGCTATTTTGTTTTGGCATGTGTGGTAAATTACTTACTGTTAATTAATTAGAGGCTAAATGAATCTGTTTTTCATCACCTTAATAAATAACCTTAATTTCTGCCCATATGTCAGAAGCTCATTAACAACTGAAAACAAACTACCTGACACATTGTAAGGTCAATGATGTCACTAGCAATAAATGCCCAGTGGCCATTTATGGTCATATTTCAATCCCAGACTGTCCCTAGGACCAGACTGGTTGACTGGTTCTCCATATATATATTTTCCTCCTCAGTACCCAAGCCTGGAGTGAACTGTCATTGACACAGTCTAGGGGGCTATAGAGACCAGACTTGGGTCTCAGCTTATTACAAGCTCATTAATTTCATGTCAAAATACCTGATGGACACAAAGTGAAGAGGCAGCAAAACAAATGATGGTCAATTTAGGTCCAGTCATAAACATCAATAAATCAAACACTTTGCCCAACACTTGGTCTCACCACGTACTAAGCAGTTCACAAATTGAATATGTCAAAGTTATTAATTCATTTCAGCAAATGATTATAGAAGTCATCTAAATTTCCTTTAAATGTGAAGGCTAGAAGCATTAAATATATATTCAAAATGTTTTTTTTCATATTTAAAATAGATTTTTGTAGATAATAAAATTGAACCATTGTCTGTATCATAGTAGCTCTAAAGTAATATATATTTATAATTGGGACTTCTTAAAAACTGGAGCATTGACCTTTTTTCCAAAATATTTCCGTGACTTTTGAATTTTATCAGATGCCATAAAAATATAAATAATGACAAAAATCATTACAAGACGATAAAGCTTACCTTTGACAAAAAAACGTCTTCAAAATTAAGCATTGCAATGACTTCATTAATACAGACTTGTGTATTCTATCATGGTATCTCATGGCTAGAGTTAATGTTGTATAATGAATGAAAGGTAATCAACTTTAAGATGTTTTACAAGCAATAAATGTGAAAAGTCATACACTCATTATATGTCTCTAAGCCTTTTCTCTGCCTTATGTATGGCATAAAACATCTAGATGTTTATACTTCTTAGGACCATTTTGAGAAATGTATAACCTAACTGTAACATGATTTTGACAGGCCAGATCCAAAACTTTTCAGCTGGGGGGCAAGGGCTGGTGGTTGATGGGGATATATGTGAGTGAATGTTTGTGTGTGTGTGTGTGCCAAAGACCGATTTCAACATACGTTCTAGGTGGGTCCAGGGGCATGCTCTCAGTGAACATATTTGTTTCTAGAGTGTCAGAGATGTGTTCTGAAGAGATCCTGATAAAAAGTTAAACCTTTTTCATGGATTAATTAAACTTACTCTAAAACCCTGAAGAAGGTGAAGACATAAACCTTGAATAACATAACTTTGCTGTTGTTAATTGCTTCAAATTCTTCAAAAGAAATATGCCAACAGGCAAACACATATATTCAAGTTAGACCATAAAGTGCAGCTATACTTCATTTACTGGCTCTGTTTTTCCATTGACCAGTGTTTGCATATTGGGAAAGAAAATCATAAAAAATATTGCTTACTTAGTGCAGATTTTCAGCAATCATAAGACTGTCATTGGATTTTATCGTAAACAAATCAATGTTGTCTGAATTAAGATTTTTTTTTCTAGAAATTGTTGTCCATAATTTTGCAAAATAAACAATAATAACCAGTAGAAGACTTTTGTAAGTAACAACTAAAATCTCTATTATATAAAGTTACCTCAATGTCCCATGGAGTCTTCAATAAATGAGGTTACAAACAACAGTACTGAGATTGCAATCTATGCAAAACCTTTTTGGTTGTTTGACAAAATGAAATACAATTATCAGTAAATAATGTTTAACTTTTTCCAAAAGACTGTTCACTATTACTTAGCATTTCCAAATGGGCCCTGTATTCCTCTAGACCATTCATGGCAGTTTTGCACATGTTATTCAATTTGGGGGATGGACAAAATAATTTTATTTTTGAAAGCAGACAAAATCCCTCGGTTGAATTAATAAAACGATAATACCTCTCAAAGTTGAAAAAATCCAATTCCATCTTCTTATGATTTTTATGAGAATTAATTGTTCAAACCAAATTAAAATGCTGTATAATGTGGAAAATTTATGTGAGATTTTGTCCATCTTGGAAAATTTGCAGAAGGGATTTTGACCACCTATGCTACAATGAATGAGATTTTTTCTGTAGGGATTTAATTTGTCCTGCACCAAATGAATTAAATTTTCAAGCAAAGTGTTCATTAAAAATTGGGCAAAAATGAAATAGAATATACATACATTATCAAATTAGTGTCATGTTTCTGTAAACTGTTCAGATAGACTTTAAACAAAACAAAACATAGATATATGAACTTTCCACTTTGGGCAAAACAAAATGAAATTAAATATTTCCAAATAAGTACCTTTTTCGGCTGATATATTGAAGATGTTTTTGAATGTTTGCAACAACATTTTTAAGCCAAAAAAGTACAAAAGTTGTAAAATAATTTTGCTATACATGTCACTGCCTGCAGCTGGAGATCACTGGAGTGAAACATTATTATCATAAACTTAGCAATTTATTTTTCCTTTTTATCTTTTCTGCAATTTGATACACGATTCTGTGAACTGTATGTTATTGCTAAGAATTGTTGCTTGCCACCTTTTTTGTTATATTTTGCTTGGATATTAAAAAGTATTTCATTTTTGCTCTCTTCTATGTCAGAATCAATCTAAAAGTTTTGACCTCATTATATTCTTGTAATTCTCAAAGATCTCCTGTGTATAAAGAGAAGAACAAAAAACCTGTTCACAGTTTAAAAGTTTTGTAATCTCCCAATAAAGCTGACTTGATATACGCAGAAAGTCTACTAGGTACTTTGATTGGGACACAAGGTGACAAACATTTGGAACACCTCGACTAATGCCATCATTCTGCATCACTTCCGAGGAGTGCAGATAAATCCCTGGCAGGTGACAGCGAATGCTATACACACAGTGGATCTTTACACAAACCAGATGGGCTCAGGAGTCTGGTTAACAGCAGGGGGACCGCGTGGCCTAAAATGCTACTCTGGAGGCTCAGTATATGAAAGCCAGATTTAAAGGGATTATCTCTACACAATTTACAAAATCTTGTAACATAACTTGAAAACCTGAAGAGTCCCCATATTATCCGAAGCATGTATTTTCACTCGTAAGACACATGACATACTATGTTTTTAAATTAACATTCCTTATTTGGACCTATTTTCATGATGTGGAACATATTTAAAGCATAAGGTTCTACAAAGACAGCATCTTAGGGTCTTTTAAAACAAAGCAGTGTGTTGTCATGTGTCAAACAATACTGAGTCATTCAAGTGTTCAATAAATGACTGTAAGGACACGATAACTATTATTTTGAGCATTGTGCTTAATTTTTGTTAAATATATTAGTTACATTCACTATAACAGTGAAATAATGGAAAAAACCAAATAACAAACAAATATCTTCTAAAATACAAATGTAAAAAAACAAACAAAACTAGAATACAGTTGATTCCATTTATTTGCATACATAACTTCTCAGGTAAATTAATGCAAATAACCAGAAAATGCAATTAACAAAAATTAATATACAAGTATAAATTCTATGAGCATTTTTTTTTTAGTTGCCGCAAATTTGATATATTATTATTAACTCTCAGCCATTGTGTTTCCTTAAAAAACATCAGTCATATAACTGTTATTTTTTTATTATAAGATAATTACATAGCTTGTAATTATTTATATTCAATTCCAGTTAAAAAGCCGATTCTTTTTTTAAAGGGCTGTCATTTTGTTTTTGTGACAGCAAAAAACACATCGTTTTTATAAATGGTATTGCACAGTGCTCTTTTCAGATATTAATTTTTATATCATCGGACGTGAACTAAATCTTCATTTACTATAATGTAAACATTGGTTTTGGTCTTTTTTATTTCATCAACAAATGCTTTTACATTAAACAAAATATATGCCTTAGTGCAGCACTATTTTGCCAAGGGAGGGTAATACACATTACATCACTCACCATTGACAGTTGTTAACCTTCGCGAAAAACTTGTGAAATTTGTCATGCAAGATGCGAGAGAAAGCATGTTATTGTCAATAAACTGAAACAAAGTAAGCTGAACACACTGCTGATCATGCAGTTGACACAGATTAGCAACCATGTTTGCTAATCCCTGGGAAGAGGTGTGAAAATTGTCCTAGAGATAAACTAAGGTAATAAGCGTGCTGCAGCTGTCAAGAGGGCTGCAATGGATTATGCTTATTGCCAAAATCGGCTGACTCCTTATGCATATCGCCATTAATTTTTAACAAAGATTAAGAAGAAAATGGTTGGCGTTCGAATATTTTTATTCAATAAAATGGAATATGCATATAACTGTTATTCGATTAACTGGAATTAACTGTACTGGTAAATTACACTTAAAAGTTATCCCCCTTTTCTCAGTCTCTGCCAGAGGTGTTCAGCAATGTGTCCGAGCTCTTCCTCAATCAACAGAAGCTAGCTGTTGCTGTAATGACCATAACTGTGTCATTGCGATGTACATTATCTAAACCAAGACCAAAGTGAGACTTACTGGTGGTCTGAAAAGTGGTAATGTGCTGGTTGACTTGTGATGTATTTCACAAATGTGTATAAAAATGAAGTCTCACAATTTAATTATAAATCTAACACTCTGGTTTGATGACCCAACTCTAAAGCCTGGTGAATGTAACACTATGACACCCTGTGACGGATGTCAAATGGAGACAGTAATCCAATTACCTCCCTTTGTTACTCTTCATACCTTACTGGATTACACAACTTGTTTGAAAAGGTTCCTGCTGAGAGATTCAATGGTCCTGGGTTTAGATTTCAACATGAAGTAAAAAGATACTGTCAGCATCCCTTGACAACAATTATTATTGGATTAGGTTTTATATCTCCAAGAATTATGTCAGCTTGTTTTAATTTTCACAAAAAAACTTCACCTATCACAAAACGTGTGATCAAAATATTAAAAATTCAACATTAAAGTAAAATCAATTTGTCTTTAGATAGACCTGGATGAAATCAGTAAATAAATTATGGACAAGTATTTGGGTTAATACTTTCATTTTATGAAAGAATTTATATGTAGATGAAGTTAAATGTGGTTTTATGGTTTTTAAATAATTTATTACTCCAACTACAGAGTATACCAAAAATGTTTTCTTAGTTATTTAAAATGAGTGAGAAATTTTGTCTCAAAGATAAACTTTTGGAATGAAGTTACAAATATGAAAAATGAATTTAGGTTTGATTATTATCTTTTTTTTACCTTATACACGTATGTTATACATTTGCATAATCAAACTTATGCTTCTATCACATTATAGGCAGCTTCTTTTCTGCTTGAATAAGGAACAAAACACTGCTTGATAGAAAGAATGATTGGTATTGGCCCTTAGAACTCAATAAGCCAACAAATCATTGGTTCAAGGCTTGAGCTACTACACAATTGGTTGAATGTTTGTCCAGAAATATATCAAACAATCATGTTTTCAGGCGATTGACTACAATGTGACAACTATAGCTCATTATTGCATTGTCAGACACCATACCACTGTAGGCCTATCTCACAGCTGTCAGTCGGCACGTGCCTTTTGTACCATTAACCATGCTTTCTCCACTACCCTCCATTCATTGCAGATAATAATTAACAAACACACCATATCTGTGGACCTTCATAAACCATACATGTCACAATACACATCCGGGACACATGGGAGAAACTTTAATATTTTAAAACTGAACAGACCCAGTTGCCATGGTAACAAATCATTAAAAAGAGAAACATGAACACAAATAAAGCTCAAAATAGTGGATAATGCTCACAATGTTGTTAACATTAGAGCATGCCTGGGATGAAATGAGGTGCAGAAAATTAAATGCAGGTCATGATACAATTTAAAGAAAATAGAAAATAGAGGCTACATAAATATATTGATATGTGCAGTGTTTATAAGAAAAACATCAACAGAAATAACAATCCCATATGTACATCACAGAACATACTTCCTCAAGTTCACATTATATACACTAAAAGTCAAAATAATTTACCATCCCCTTCTAATCCTATGGTTCCCTCTAGTTTTCCCTTGGGATGTCTGTCCCTCTTCCCTGCTTGCATTTCCGCTTCAGCCTTTGCTACAATACATCAGTTAGTCTTTCCTGATGAATAAGAAATTATCTAAAGCGTAAAATTGCTTCCTTGGTAATTGCCCGCCACCTTGGACTTACATCCGTCCCATCACAAAGCATCAATGTGTCATGTTTTGTGTTCCGCGGACATCAGGGGATTAGTGATTAACTTTCACGAGCCGTGGTCAAGGTTTTGTGTCCATCGATGAACAATTGAGCAAAACCTTGTATTAGTTCCAGTCACAGAGTTTGGTGAATGATGTACAGGTATGTCAAAAGGTAGACCAACTTTTAAGTCAGTGTGTCCAAGCTTTAGAATGATTGTTGTAAAAAGATGGAAAGGGTTTTTGTGGGAAGTGATGTAATTGTCTGATCTAGAATGTGTTTGATGTATCACAAAGATGAAGGCACCACTTGTTGTTTAATTGACAACCACATTGTTGTCCTGGCAGCAAGTGGTGGGGTTATACAAGAGTTATCAAACATTGCCAAAGTATTCTAACTTACAAAAGAAATAAGGACAAGTGTACAGTAATTTAAGAAAACTGAAATGTTATTAAATTAACTGTGATATGTTGACATTTTAAACAAAAAGCAAAAAAGGAAGTATGAATAAAGCATAGATTTAATTTAAGTTTCTTTATACAACTTGTTGCTTACCATTCTGAACTTCTTAGCAAAGCAAAACTTTTAAAACATGTCACAATATTACAATAACTATTTCACTTCCAATATTTCACTTTGCCAGCCACTTTTGTCACACCTTTCTTCAATTTAAAATTAAAATGCATGACTGAAATAGTTTGGGAAAGATTATGTGAAAATGACATCAGGTATTTAACTCCAAAAGTATGTGTCTTCTTTATACAGGCTACCTACCCAGCCCCCACAATGTGGGTACAGACAAAGGTTCATTAAAAACCACCCAACTGTCATATGGGAATATTCCCTCCGCAACCATATGCTGCGAGCATGATCTGCTTTAAAGTTCATCTTTAGTACATTGACAACACCATCTATTTGTTTTCTCAAAACAATGTTCTTTATATAAAGGAGTATGAATTGTTGACTTACAAAAAGAAAGTGTATTAAGGCAATAGAATTTTCAGACATCAAATCAATTATCCATCCAATCAGATTATTTGACATTTTTATGCTGGTTTAAGATTCAGTAAAATTGAAAATATGGTATTTATACATCATTAAAAACATGTCTATTTATCTGTCAACCATATGACAACATATGTTATATTTCTATTCTTTTTGTCAATAACTGCAAGTGTAACAGGAGGGGAAATTGTCTCGACCAGTATTCAAAACCACCTGGAATACAACTATCAAAAACCACCTAGAATGCAACCACCAAAGAACACCTAAGGATTTGGATTTGCTGGCATTTTTGCCGATACTGTGCAGCGACATTTCTATCATTATAGCACAGGGGCACTTATGAGGTGCCCAGGGACTGCATCCGGCCGGTCCATTATACTGTCACCAAAGAGTCAGGCATAATGCTGCCCCCTTAACCCTGAGCGTTAGGAGGGAAGCCACTACTACCAACTTTGGTTTGACCCGGCTGGGGTTTGAAACCCCGACCTCCCGATCCGCAAGCCGGCGCTCTACCAACTGAGCTTTTGCGGTCGGTCAGAACACCTAAGACAAGTCTGGGTTCAGCTTTAGCCCAAGGACAAAAGGCAGCCTGCCCCTGGGCATCAAGCAACCTAGATTCATAAAAAAAGCCTGATTAATGTCTGATGTTGCTACTGCCGCGGATGATGATGATGATGACGATCTACCTTTGCAAAATTTAATGTCTTCTTTAAAGGACAATCATGTTTATCCAGCATGGGAATTTAACCTGAGACTAACAAAAGCACAGCCAATTGACCACCAAAGCCAACTTTTGCACTGTTTGTTACAGAAGAATTTAAGAGAAACCTTTGTTGTCTAAATAAGCACACACTTGTGCAAAAAGTTAAATAAAATAAATGATGTTACCAATGACCTTTCACCCTGTGCTGAAGCAATGTACAAAAAGTCAGGATCTAACAGCACTTTATTACAGGCTGATTGTCTGGCTATCAAGACAACTACCTCCTGTAACTATAAATGTACTTGCGGAGAAGTCTATGGAGATACATCAAATGTTCTCCAATCAAATTAGACATTGTGCAACTGTGAGACAAACACAGGTGATAAAGCCCTGTTATTTACCCCCAACATCCCAGACACCCATGTCTATTGAAGAGCAACAATCGACAAAAAACAACCATACAACAGATTCATTTCTTCCACAATAGCTGCAGGCTTCAACAAAACACTTTGAATGAAGAAAATTAAATGTACAAGCTTTTGGTTTTGAGGTTGTTACGCAACTTTTGCCTTGTATGCCTGTACATAATCAAGTCCCCCATTAGAACCTCAGTCCATTCGAGGTTTGTGATTACTGTGACTGGGAACCCTACAGCACAAAATAGGCCCCAGCAGGAATCTACCATAAAAATTTCAATTTAAGGGCATGATAGACAAAAAGTGTCCTAGAGGGCCCTTAGGCAATTCTTCCGACCCTATTCTTAGATCATAAAGGCAAGTTACTTTCACTTGTAGCCAGTAAACAACCTATAATTTTCACAGCAATTTGTCAACTGGTATAACAGGGGTCACAGGTGAATGACAGAAGCTAATCAGTAAAACCAGGGCTGGCTGAAGGGGAATGGCCATTGGAATGATGGCAGCTATTGTGTTTTGTGTGTAATGGTCAGCTAAAGGGGGTAAGCCTGGGTCTAAATGGGGTCATTGGCTTGTATACAAACCACTTGAGTCTAATGGAGTCAATAAAGTCAAGTGTCCACCTACCAAGCCCTAGCACCCTAATGGGGGCACTTGTTTCCCTTTATTAGATTGTTTTCTTCAAATATAAACAAACACTTGTGTCAATTTTAAAAAAATATGACTTTACATCTATTATTGTAATGCAAACAAGTCTGTAAATATCATAAAGGAACTATTTCTATAATTACTTTGTCCCAACTTAAAAGAAAATAACAATTTCTTTCTTTAAATGCAAACATGTCTGTTTTATAATGATTCTACAAATTTATCTCTTTTCAAATCAAATCTGTGTAATTTACTTGATAACATTAACAATTAAAGTAAATGAATATAATTGCACTTTATCATTGAAATGATATCAAAGAAATGATTTGAATAGGAATTTAAACAGTTAAACCTTTGGAATATTTGTCCATTGAAAACAGACCTCTCTCACACTTTCAAGGTTGAATTAATCTATTTTCTGTTCAAACTTTCACCAAACACTCTACTCAAAAGTGTATAATTGATTGAATCAAATTTAGTGCCACCTTAAACATAAAGACATAATTGTGATCATTATATCAAAGTCCCTCTAGGGGAGTCTTCAAAAACTCAATTCACTGCTTAAGTACAAAAAACTCTACAATTTTAAACATCTCGACCCAACATAATATTGTTTATGAGAAATGATATGATTTAAAGCACAATGAGTGCAGCCTTCACCATGATACTATTGCATACATGTGAACTTTCTCTGAGGCCAAAGTGGAAGATTTTCATTTGCAAAGTGAGAAATTTGTTATTTTCATATAAACAAAGAAGGAAGCTATCTGTTTCCAAGTAGGCGGATTTCTGAAAATGTGTAAAATACCTCTCACTTTCAAATAATTTTGAACCTTAAAAGAGGGAGTCTCCCTCCCAAAGTAGGACTATGCCATGAACACCTAACATGATACAACATATTACACATACCATCTTTACACCAGAGTAGCTAATCCTGGCACAACCATCACCATAACAACATAACTATTGTCCTTACATGAACTATCACCAACAACATTATTATCGTCCTAATTTGAACAATCACCAACAACATTGCTATCGTCCTAACTTGAACCATCACCATCAACATTACTATCGTCCTAACATGAACTATCACCAACAACATTACTATCGTCCTAACATGAACTATCACCAACAACATTACTATCGTCCTAACATGAACTATCACCAACAACATTATTATCGTCCTAACTTGAACCATCACCATCAACATTACTATCGATCTAACATGAACTATCACCAACAACAAAGCATTGTCCTAACAAACAACTGCAATGCTTTGCTGCTTCATAACTTCCTTTATCCGGCTGCTAGAAAATCTGCTGGTTTGGAACAGTTGACAATGTGCCCACCTACCTGGTTTGGAACAGTTGACAATGTGGCCACCTACCTTGTTTGGAACAGTTGACAATGTGCCCACCTACCTGGTTTGGAACAGTTGACAATGTGCCCACCTACCTGGTTTGGAACAGTTGACAATGTGCCCACCTACCTGGTTTGGAACAGTTGACAATGTGCCCACCTACCTTGTTTGGAACAGTTGACAATGTGGCCACCTACCTGGTTTGGAACAGTTGACAATGTGGCCACCTACCTTGTTTGGAACAGTTGACAATGTGGCCACCTACCTGGTTTGGAACAGTTGACAATGTGGCCACCTACCTTGTTTGGAACAGTTGACAATGTGGCCACCTACCTTGTTTGGAACAGTTGACAATGTGCCCACCTACCTGGTTTGGAACAGTTGACAATGTGGCCACCTACCTGGTTTGGAACAGTTGACAATGTGCCCACCTACCTGGTTTGGAACAGTTGACAATGTGCCCACCTACCTTGTTTGGAACAGTTGACAATGTGGCCACCTACCTGGTTTGGAACAGTTGACAATGTGCCCACCTACCTGGTTTGGAACAGTTGACAATGTGCCCACCTACCTGGTTTGGAACAGTTGACAATGTGCCCACCTACCTGGTTTGGAACAGTTGACAATGTGCCCACCTGCCTGGTTTCGAACAGTTGACAATGTGGCCACCTACCTGGTTTCAAGCAGTTGACAATGTGGCCACTTACCTGGTTTCGAACAGTTGACAATGTGGCCACCTACCTAGTTTCGAACAGTTGACAATGTGCCCACCTACCTGGTTTGGAACAGTTAACAATGTGGCCACCTACCTGGTTTCGAACAGTTGACAATGTGCCCACCTACCTGGTTTTGAACAGTTGACAATGTGCCCACCTACTATGTGTCTGTTGTTAAAAATATAAGCCATTAACTGTAACTTTTGACAAACTTTACACTTTTTAACATTTAAGTTAAGATACAGTTGGTGAGTACTGGCCGTTCAGGTCAAATGCAATAAAGGTGATAATTACTTCAGTAAATGCTATAGCTTTTGAACTTTTGGGTTCCCAAGTTCCCTGATCTGCTGAAAATCGGATTTATTGTGTGGCATTTTTTTTTCCAAAGATCTAGGTTTCCTGTAATGAAAATGTGACAGATGTTGTTGCTATGGCTGGACTATTTTCTTGTCATCAATAGTAATTGAAGGACAGCAATTAAAATGGGCAGCCATGTTTGTTGTGGTTCCAAAAATGTTGCTGACATTTGTGTAATAAAATTCAAATTTTGTTTGCTGTTTGTCAGAACATTCCTCCTGAAATCCCCCAAAAGTATGATCTTGCAATCTTAATTTACTGGAAGCATTTTAAAATAATGAACTGAATTGAATTTGTCCTGAATTGTATGATGCATCAAATCCTTATATTATCCTGTACCACGTTTTTCAGTGCATCAAGGCCAATCGTTACAGCTCTATTATTTAAAGTAAATAAACTAATGTGTCAAATCCATTTTGTGACATACACTTTTGCATTATGAATTTCTTTCATACTATTATAACAGAAAATGAAATATGTAAATATCTGTGTAAATATTTTATATTTTGTAAACAATGAACACTTCTAAATGATATTTTTTGTGTCCTTTAAGATTTGTCTGCTCTTATTTCTGTTCTTTCTGTTGTTGTTTTTTACCTAACCTTATAAAATACATCTGTATAATATAAGTGTAATGCCTTTTCTAAATGTTATGTGCATGATGATTTCTATGTGAAAATAGCTTTATTGAGTTTGAGTAATAAAATATTTAATGTAGATTTGAGCCTGCAACCTTTAATAAAAATGGACACACTTACCTTCTATGCTATGGTAGTAACTGACTAACCACTGTTTACAGAACATATGTATCTAGAGAACTACTATGAACTATTGGTGACTATTTAATGTTGTCATGAAGTAAATGAACTATACCAACTATTCATAGTGTGATATTTCACTGATGCCAAATAATGTGACAACGCATAATTGCCAAGTTGACGGAGTTTATCAATACCAGTTGCTCATGTTTTTGTTTGACTCAATCATGGACATTACAAATTTATTTCTTCCTGTTTCCATCAATATAAAACAGCAGCAATTAGTGCTGTGCAGTTGGCTAAACATGTCTTTTTCTGCTCAAAAGTTTTATATCAAAACAATGTACATTTTCAACACATTCTTCTCTTAAACACAAACATGAAAACAAGACGTTTATTAATTTACCTCTTACTTGTACAACATTAAATGCCATTGTGTTACCAGTATTTTATGCCTTTTTGCTCTTTTTGACATAAAGATATTGTTTTACTTTTTTTACTTCAGGTTAAATCGGTTATGTCCCTACAATATTTATAACACTGGACAGTGGTCACTATAGCATGTACAACACATGACATTTTTTTTGTTGTTGCTCAAATGAACAAATGTTTCCCACTCAGTTGTAGGCAAACAGTGCAACAGCATGACAGTGGGACGTGTGTCTGCAGTTGCCACCCTCTCATCCCTACAGAACAATTACACCTGCCAGAAATCTGACTCCCAGCACAATGCACACAATCCACATGTCTGCAAATACAAATATTACAATAACAGAAGACAAATGGACACATGGATTAAATGCAAGAAGGATGCATCTCATATATCTCATTAGCATGGAATACTATAGTGTGTGATATTGTCTGTAATTTGTATTTTATTTTAGATGGTTTCTGTTTAAAAGGTGAGAGAAAGGTAAGTCTCCCATCAACAATAGGGGGCAATGTTTGTTTTAGGGGTCAGTGTCAGATAAGGGGTCATTTGGGGTCCCCAGTCAGACATAAATGGCGTCTGTACATGGACGATATTGGGGACAGAAAAAAGAACCTATTGTAATATGGACATTTAACAATGTACACCGTCTGAGGAAATATTAACATTTGACAAAAGTGTGACTATATAATTATCCTGATCGAACCTGATAAAAAATGTAGCAAATACTGATAAAATATATCAAAACAAAGCAAAATTACTACAATAAGAGCCCTGGATACATACTTAGTTTTTTATCTTTATTTCTACATGTACCATTGCTTTAAAAGTGAACTTTATAAAACCACATGAAATATTTGATTAACTTTATAGTGCTGATAACTATTTTTGAAAATACAATGTTTCTTCATTCAGATTTAGTTGTCTTTTGGTTGAAAAAATATAAATCATTATAACAGTTTCCACACAACCTTAGCTGTAAGAAACTCAACCAGCACCATCAATTGGCATATATATAATGGTACGCAAATAGTATTATAAGAATAAACTGACAGAAACTCAACCAGCACCATCAATTGGCATATATATAATGGTACGCAAATAGTATTATAAGAATAAACTGACAGAAACTCAACCAGCACCATCAATTGGCATATATATATTGGTACACAAATAGTATTATAACAATAAACTGACAGAAACTCAACCAGCACCATCAATTGGCATATATATATTGGTACACAAATAGTATTATAACAATAAACTGACAGAAACTCAACCAGCACCATCAATTGGCATATATATATTGGTACATAAATAGTATTACAACAATAAACTGACAGAAACTCAACCAGCACCATCAATTGGCATATATGTATTGGTACACAAATAGTATTATAACAATAAACTGACAGAAACTCAACCAGCACCATCATTTGGCATATATATATTGGTACATAAATAGTATTACAACAATAAACTTTAGTGGCATAATACTTATAATGTGTAGCACTGATATTAAAGCAGAAAATTCATTCAACAAGTAGATGCTTTTTGGAATAAAATTAGTGAAAATTTCCTGTCAAAAATAGCTCCTTGTTTAATACAGTATGAAGCAACTTTTCAGTACCCTTACTTCAAGATGGCATTTTTTAAAATTTTCACTTATAACCATAAGAAACACTTTCTTGATGAAAATTTGATATTTTTTCAAACATTATAAATGTATCCATGACTCATTACTATGCTATGGTACGTAAACATAAAAAATGTCCTTAATTTGAAATCAATTGGCGGAACATAAATTCTGTACTTTTTGTGAAGGTGTTGAGTGTGTGTCAGCAATAAAGCCCCATTCTGGTCAGTACAAATGGACCCCTGCCCCTAATTCAACCCCTGAATACACATTGTGTCCAGGTCTCCCCTTTATGTGACTATTTTATGAACATAAAATCCAGGCTCACAGGATATGATAAAAATTTGACACCCTCCAGAAACAAGACGTTTTATTGATAAATAAAATTGTATCAATATTATACTGGCTATTGTACTTAAGCAGTTTCCTTGATGCATGGGGAAATAATGGTTGCAAATTTGATATTTATTTAGGGAAATATGAAAATTAGTAATTTTTTGGGCAATCAGAATTCTAAGATATGTTAATATAAAAAGTTGCTTGGTGAGAAAAAAGACATACGAGATTAATGTTGACATTAAACAAACATTATAGTCGAAGTAATGTTGGTCATTACAAAATTGTTGTTAAAGGACAATTTTTTGTCCAAACATTGTTACTATATGTAAACATGTAGCATACATGTGAACATTTTCTGAGGCCAAAGTGGTAAATTTCTCTTGCAAAGTGAGAGATTTGTTATTTTCATATAAACAAAGAAAGTTATCTGTTTACAAATAGGAAGATTTCAGAAAGTGTGTAAAACACCACTCATTTTCAAGTTATTTTGAACCTTAAAAGTGGGAGTCTCCCTCCCAAAGTGGGAGAGCCCAAGTGTATGGTGTAGCCATCCTGTCCTTGTCCTGAGCATTACATTGTCCAAAACTACCAGAATATTTTCACAAGGAACTCATGTTGGTCAAAGCTGTGGAGTAATTTCTGTCAATGCATAATTTTGTATCATTGCATTACTGATTATTTACTCGTACAGGATGGTGTTAACAAGGTGGATTGAATCTGACCAATGAACTGATAAACCTTGGTCTTACAGAAATAGATCTGCTTGACAGGAAGTCATGGCAGCAACTTGTATACAATGGAACATCAGGTAATTAGATACCATTGCGACTCAAACAGTGATGATGATGATGTGTTGGTCGATGAAATTAATATAAGCACAAACGTTAAGGTTTATGCACATTAACAAGGAGCTAAATGGTGTCAACATAGTTTGATATGTCTGTATTTTTGAATGCATTTCAAAGATATTCATAAATGTATGCAATGTATTGAAACTTTATATGTTTATCAAGGAATCCTGAAAACCTTTCTTGTTTATTATTCATATATATAACAATAACATTTATCAATGAATGCTTGAACAAAGAACATGGCTTTATGAAAGCCACACACACATTCAAGAGAGACAAACATCTTCAAACCTTCTCTCATTTGCTGAATTGAAGACAGCGCAGCCTTAGGTATGAATCCCACTTGAGTCAAAAGAATTTTAATAGTATCTGGTTTTCTTGCCATAATACACATTTGTCAATAGACATATAGATAGAAAACATTAAGACAAAGCAAACAGCATGCTTAATCATTGATTTGCATGCAAGAAATATGGAAAAGTTAATTAATAAAGAATACACTCCAATTAATAATTAAACAAATCCTCCAAATGGGGCAGTAAAAGTTTATAATTATTAAATATTGTGTTGCTTAATCACTGAGATTAAATATGATGCATAATTTGTCCAGGTTCAGATAAAAATATGTTTGTATTAGCTTTTGAAAAGGGTATTTGAACCATATCTGATGAAACAATCTTTGTTTGACTAACTTTGTAAAAGTAATAACATTGTTGCTGTTTTATGTCATTATGTCCACTAAATATGAAAATAACAAGAATATCAACATATAGTCAGAAGATCATTACGTTAAAAGCATTAGTTTTAACAAAATATAATGATAATATAAGTATTTATTAGTTAAATTATTATTATGCTAAAAGCATTATTTTTGTCAAAATACCATTATATACAGGTAGTTTATATTGTTTTATTAACAACATTTTGATCAAACAGTTTGTCTAAGCACCATTTATGTCAAATCATTTAGGGCTAGATTTGTTCTTAGCATCATTTGGTCAGAAGTATTAAGTTATTAAAATTTTTGCCTCCAAGAATTTTTTTTTTTAGTAACATATATTTTTAGTAAGAACACCCTTTTTAATCAAAGCACAATTTTGGACAGAACACCTTTGATCGAAGCATTATTTTAATCAGATCACCATTTCATTTGAATCATTATTTTAGTCTGAACACCCTTTTGGTTAAAGCATTTCTTTAGCAAGAGCACCATTTTGAAGAGAGCATCATTGCATTAATTTAGTAATAACATCACTTTGATTGAAGCATTATTTTAGTCAGAAACCATTTTTGGTCAAGGCATTATCTTAGCTAGAACACCATTTTGACTGAAGCATTATTTTAGCAGAACACCATTTTGATTGAAGCATTATTTTAGGAGAACACCATTTTGATTGAAGCATTATTTTAGGAAAACACCATTTTGATTGAAGCATTATTTAAGCAGAACACCATTTTGATTGAAGCATTATTTTGGCAGAACACCATTTTGACTGAAGCATTATTTTAGCAGAACACCATTTTGATTGAAGCATTATTTTAGCAGAACACCATTTTGATTGAAGCATTATTTTAGCAGAACACCATTTTGATTGAAGCATTATTTTAGTCAGAACACCATTTTGATTGAAGCATTATTTTAGTCAGAACACCATTTTGATTGAAGCATTATTTTAGCAGAACACCATTTTGATTGAAGCATTATTTTAGTAAGAACACCATTTTGACTGAAGCATTATTTTAGGAGAACACCATTTCGATTGAAGCATTGTTTTAGGAGAACACCATTTTGATTGAAGCATTATTTTAGGAGAAAACACCATTTTGACTGAAGCATTATTTTAGGAAAACACCATTTTGATTGAAGCATTATTTTAGTCAGAACACCATTTTGACTGAAGCATTATTTTAGTCATAACACCATTTTGACTGAAGCATTATTTTAGGAGAACACCATTTCGATTGAAGCATTGTTTTAGGAGAACACCATTTCAATTAAAGCATTATTTTAGTCAACACCATTTTGATTGAAGCATTATTTTAGTCAGAACACCATTTTGACTGAAGCATTATTTTAGTCATAACACCATTTTGACTGAAGCATTATTTTAGGAGAACACCATTTCGATTGAAGCATTGTTTTAGGAGAACACCATTTCAATTAAAGCATTATTTTAGTCAACACCATTTTGATTGAAGCATTATTTTAGTCATAACACCATTTCGATTGAAGCATTATTTTAGCCATAACACCATTTTGACTGAAGCATTATTTTAGGAGAACACCATTTTGATTGAAGCATTATTTTAGCAGAACACCATTTTGATTGAAGCATTATTTTAGTCAGAACACCATTTTGATTGAAGCATTATTTTAGTCAGAACACCATTTTGACTGAAGCATTATTTTAGTCATAACACCATTTTGACTGAATCATTATTTTAGGAGAACACCATTTCGATTGAAGCATTTTTTTAGGAGAACACCATTTCAATTGAAGCATTATTTTAGTCAGAACACCATTTCGATTGAAGCATTATTTTAGTCAGAACACCATTTTGATTGAAGCATTATTTTAGGAGAACATCATTTTGATTGAAGCATTATTTTAGCAGAACACCATTTTGATTGAAGCATTACTTAAGGAGAACAGCATTTTGATTGAAGCATTATTTTAGTTGAGGCATTAATTTGGGCAAAACTTATTTTGGTCTGAACACCATTGGTAGAAGCAGTCTTGAAGTCAGAACATCATTTTAGTCAAAGCAACATTTAAGTTAGAACACCAACTTTGTAAAATTATTACTGTGGTCAGAATGCCATTTCAAATAACACAATAATTTGATCTACAGATAATTTTGATCCACACATCAAAACACAACTTTAGTCAGATCATTATTTTGACAAAAAAACAACTTAATACAAAAAACAACAACAAATAGCAGTAATTCATACAATTATTTATTTTGGTAAAAACAATTACACATATTGATTACAGCAGTCTGATACGATTTAATTTCTTCCAGGGGAAGATTAGTTACACCACCAGCCATAATTCCCTCACACCTGCTGGTGAGATCCCATTAATTAACCAACAGGACAGGTGACTTTCATGAAGGATAGGTAAGCGAATACATCTACCAACAACTAAATTACTGTAAATGTTCATGGGGGAAGCTTTTGCTATGGTTATTGATAACTGTCTTTATCATTTTTATGCTAAAATCCATATCAACAGTTTTATGTCAGATCCAGAACATAAAGACTGAGATACCCAGTATATTTGTGCTATATATATCCCCAGATAATCAAAACTTCTTGATGATAATGATGATTTGTTAAATATTTGTTAAATTTTGTTATATATTTTTCACAAACTCAGAAGTATTGAGTACATTTTGCAAACGTAAATGCCTATAAAGCTTTTATAAATGACCAAAAAGCCACTATGGCCTACTAGCTTTTAAACCCAAATAGCCTGATGACTGCCTTCAGGCTCCTATGCAGCAACTAACCCTTAAGTAGTTATCTTATTTATTTATATCCATGGATGCAGACTATTAATTTCACACATTCTTCCCACCTTTATTGTCTGTTTGTTGATCCCCACATCCATTTTTTCATCACAATACACTGAAAGCTTCTCTGGTCAATATGGCTCAAATTAATGCCCACTAAACAATTGGTGGACGTTTGTCCTGTATGTTTTATCGCTGTAGTTTTAGTTTTTAATCAGATAAGATGTCCGAATAATCCCAGAAGCATGTGCCAGGACAATAATCAGTGGACACACCTGCATCCATGAAGTGGACATGTGCGGATCATGACAGGGTCAATCATACGGTGAAAACAAGGGTGTGTTTTATGGCTGTAGAGAAAGAAGGAAGAAAAAAATTATGGCAAATATCACTCACAAGGGTGTTTTATGGCTGCAGAGAATTGGGGAAAAGATAAATTATTATCAGTCTCAATAAAGCATGGTCAAACCATGGACATGTTTGAGTGTCAAAGATAATGTGCAAGAACATAAACACTGACCAGTGTCCATCATGTCGTCAAATCAAGGTGGTGGTTTATGAGGGATGGCAATCTGCAAAAAAATGAAATATATGACCATGATCAATGGCTCCAAACAAGGCGGATGTTTAAACGTTAAGGAAAATGGGAGAAAAGATTAATGATCAAGTTTCAATCATATGGTTCAACCAAAAGGGAAGTTTTAGTGTCAAAAAGATTTGGGGGAAAATAAATTATGACTAATTGTATGGTCTGTTATCTAGTTTGATATCTTACCTGACACTGGACTAGATCTATGGACCTGATACAACACAGGAAATATAGAGTTTACAAACAGCACACTTTTTTACAGGATGACTTGCCTACTGAATGTTGTTGAAATGACGTGTGGCAGACCTACAGTAATATACTTAACACTGTCCAAATGTAAAATTCTAACTGCAAGAAGGAAATTGATGGCCAAAGATTTTTTTTGTCTATAAGATAATCATAAGGAAGAATTATAGAAAGGAGACAAAAACACATATTTAATGGGAAAGTGGCCTAGATATTTTATTTCTAATTTAAGATAAAGATAAAGAGATAACAGGTAAATATATTATATAAGAAAAGGGACATTAAGAAAAACAAGATGAGATATACAAAGTTGGTATGTGTAACATCAAAATAGTGACACATACTAACTTTGTATATTTCCTCTCTTGTAAAATTGTTACAAAATATTTAGATAAAGGCACTGCCTCAACTTCCAAAAGTTTACAAAATCCAAAGACAGAGTGGTCATGCACAAGAAACTAGATTCACCCATTTGATAATGGTTGGTTTGAACCTAGGATGTACCGCAGATATGTGACCAATGGCTCATGTTACCTGGTTCACACCCGAGTTCTTCAGGAGAGTCTCTCAATTGTACCTCTCCCTACCCTCACCTGGCCACTAATTACAGGTGTACATCACTGCACTGAAACCCATCCTAACCAACCATAATATTCAACACACCTGTAGCTAACGGTACCAGGTAAATAGTCATTAAAGTCATTTAATCACACAACATAATTGTTTCTGGAGTTGTTTTCTGTTTTGTTTTTCATTACCTTTTCTGAAATAGTTTAGTTATCTAGAAAAGGAGAAACAATGCTGTCTTTATTGTGACAACATTTCATGAACACTTGATATGACATCGCACCCAGTCACATCATCATGGCAGCAAGACAGCGAGTGGTTGAATGCCTCAGTGGATGCTCGAATCTATAACCTCTGATATCTGGGGTGTGTGATCTACCCAGAGCCCTTCCAGGGCCAGGGCCAGGGCCAGGGCCAGTACTGTTACCTACACTCAATCATTAGTTGGTTATATCAGAGATGTTTATTACAGTCAAATACTCTACATGTCATGAAATATCAAATACAAATAGAGCTCAAACAGAAAATGTTAATAAACACATAATTTCTAATAGTTGTTTCTGTCCACATTTTACAGTATATTGTATAAAACAACAACACTGATTCAGAATGAACTTGCAAATCTTCAACCGCAATGTTGTGGTTGCTATGACGTTACCTTCAGGAGCCATTTTGTTAAGTATACGGACATATCCGATTACGCTAACGGATGTTTCATTTACTCATACCCTAATTGGTGGTTTGGATGGCCACTCGCGAGTGTACCTAATGCTATTGTTGTTTTGTTTAGGTTCGCTGACTTGTATAACAACTATTGCATACAAAAACCAAACATGCACTTGTGACCGGTATTTGATATTGATGACCCGACCTGCACTATACAAATGTCAAAATGACTTCATGTTGATTGATTTTTTTTTCTACAATGCTGTGGTAATAGAGGCTGATCAAGACTTATAGCCAAGAATGTACTTTTAATTCCTGGCTGTAAGTGTTTACCATCAAGATAGATTAGATAGCTTATAGGACAAGAAGTTCAGAAAGAGGAAATACACCTCTAAGCATATTATGATTGTTTCAAAGATATTGATTTAAATTTACAATTATTACTTCTTCAACAATAGTTAAATGATTCTTAAAGAAAATGTTTATAACATTTAGTCATAAGAGGTGGTATATGACAGTTTATATGTATCTCATACATGTTATATCTTAAACTTGTTCTGGGTAATTTATTTACAATTGCCGCATACATTTACACCTGAGTTTAAGTTTAAAACATTACCATAACAGAGAGTACAAATCAGGAAATTTATTGCATTAAATCTCCATTACAAATACACAATAAGAAATCAGCTACATGTAGATATCAGAGTGAGAACTAATAACCTGGATGACAGTGTCAACGTGGTCTTGAAAGTGGCCATGTGGCATTTCTGTGTTTAAAAATATCTAACTAGGCGGAGTTACAGAGATAGGAAATACATGTTTTTTATAATGACCAATAAGGTGTTATGCTTTCCTTTTCACATGGATGTAGTTCATCCATTAACAACATTTTGTAGGGCCTGTTTAGGTAACCAACTTATTTGGCTGCAGGCGACAGAAAAAAATGGTCCAAACTGTCAGATAGCACCTTTAACTTAAACTGTCAGATACCACCTTTAACTTAAACTGTCAGATACGACCTTTAACCTAAACTGTCAGATAGCACCTTTAACTTAAACTGTCAGATACCACCTTCAACTTAAACTGTCAGATAGCACCTTTAACTTAAACTGTCAGATACCACCCTAAACTTAAACTGTCAGATACCACCATTAACTTAAACTGTAAGATACCACCTTCAACTTAAACTGTCAGATAGCACCTTTAACTTAAACTGTCAGATACCACCCTAAACTTAAACTGTCAGATAGCACGCTTAACTTAAAGAGTCATATACCACCTTTAACCTAAACTGTCAGATACCACATTTAACTTAAACTGTCAGATACCACCTTTAACTTAAACTGTCAGATACCACCTTTCATGTAAACTGTAGATACGACCTTTAACTTAAACTGTCAGATACCACCTTTCATGTAAACTGTAGATACCACCTTTAACTTAAACTGTCAGATACCACCCTTAACTTAAACTGTCAGATACCAACCTTAACTTAAATAGTTAGACACCACCTTTAACCTAAAATGTCAGATACCACATTTAACTTAAACTGTCAGATACCACCTTTAACTTAAACTGTCAGATACCACCCTTAACTTAAACTGTCAGATACCACCTTTCATGTAAACTGTAGATACCACCTTTAACTTAAACTGTCAGATACCACCCTTAACTTAAACTGTCAGATACCACATTTAACTTAAACTGTCAGATACCACCTTTAACTTAAACTGTCAGATACCACCCTTAACTTTAACTGTCAGATACCACCCTTAACCTAAACTGTCAGATACAACCTTTAACTTAAACAGTCAGATACCACCTTTAACTTAAACTGTCATATACCACCTTTAATTAAACTGTCATATACCACCTTTAACTTAAACTGTCAGATACCACCTTTAGCTTAAACTGTCAGATACCACTCTTAACTTAAACTGTCAGATACCACCATTAACTTAAATAGTCGGATACCACCTTTAACTTAAACTGTCAGATACCACCTTTAGCTTAAACTGTCAGATACCACTCTTAACTTAAACTGTCAGATACCACCCTTAACCTAAACTGTCAGATACCACCTTTAGCTTAAACTGTCAGATACAACCTTTAACTTAAACAGTCAGATACCACCTTTAACTTAAACTGTCATATACCAGCTTTAACTTAAACAGTCAGATACCACCTTTAACTTAAACTGTCAGATACCACCTTTAGCTTAAACTGTCAGATACCACTCTTAACTTAAACTGTCAGATACCACCCTTAACTTAAACTGTCAGATACCACCCTTAACCTAAACTGTCAGATACAACCTTTAACTTAAACTGTCAGATACCACCTTTAACTTAAACTGTCAGATACCACCTTTAATTAAACTGTCAGATACCACCCTTAACTTAAACTGTCAGATACCACCATTAACCTAAACTGTCAGATACCACCTTAAACTTAAACTGTCAGATACCACCTTTAACTTAAACAGTCAGATACCACCTTTAACTTAAACAGTCAGATACCACATTTAACTAAAACTGTCAGATACCACCTTTAACTTAAACAGTCAGATACCACCCTTAACTTAAACAGTCAGATACCACCTTTAACTTAAACTGTCAGATACCACATTTAACTTAAACTGTCAGATACCACCTTTAAATAAACTGTCATATACCACCCTTAACTTAAACAGTCAGATAGCACCTTTAACTTAAACAGTCAGATACCACCTTTAACTTAAACTGTCAGATACCACATTTAACTTAAACTGTCAGATACCACCCTTAACTTAAACTGTCAGATACCACCCTTAACTTAAACTGTCAGATACCACCCTTAACTTAAACAGTCAGATACCACCTTTAACTTAAACTGTCAGATACCACATTTAACTTAAACTGTCAGATACCACCTTTAAATAAACTGTCATATACCACCCTTAACTTAAACTGTCAGATACCACCATTAACCTAAACTGTCAGATACCACCTTAAACTTAAACTGTCAGATACCACCTTTAACTTAAACAGTCAGATACCACCTTTAACTTAAACAGTCAGATACCACATTTAACTAAAACTGTCAGATACCACCTTTAACTTAAACAGTCAGATACCACCCTTAACTTAAACAGTCAGATACCACCTTTAACTTAAACTGTCAGATACCACATTTAACTTAAACTGTCAGATACCACCTTTAAATAAACTGTCATATACCACCCTTAACTTAAACAGTCAGATAGCACCTTTAACTTAAACAGTCAGATACCACCTTTAACTTAAACTGTCAGATACCACATTTAACTTAAACTGTCAGATACCACCCTTAACTTAAACTGTCAGATACCACCTTTAACTTAAACTGTCAGATACCACCCTTAACTTAAACTGTCAGATACCACCCTTAACTTAAACTGTCAGATACCACCTTTAACCTAAACTGTCAGATACCACATTTAACTTAAACTGTCAGATACCACCCTTAACTTAAACTGTCAGATACCACCATTAACCTAAACTGTCAGATAGCACCTTTAACTTAAACTGTCAGATACCACCATTAACTTAAATAGTCAGATACCACCTCTAACTTAAACTGTCAGATACCACCTTTAACTTAAACCATCAGATACCACCTTTAATTAAACTGTCATATACCACCTTTAACTTAAACTGTCAGATACGACCTTTAACTTAAACTGTCAGATACCACATTTAACTTAAACTGTCAGATACCACCTTTAACTTAAACAGTCAGATACCACCCTTAACTTAAACAGTCAGATACCACCTTTAACTTAAACTGTCAGATACCACATTTAACTTAAACTGTCAGATACCACCTTTAAATAAACTGTCATATACCACCCTTAACTTAAACAGTCAGATAGCACCTTTAACTTAAACAGTCAGATACCACCTTTAACTTAAACTGTCAGATACCACATTTAACTTAAACTGTCAGATACCACCCTTAACTTAAACTGTCAGATACCACCCTTAACCTAAACTGTCAGATACCACCCTTAACTTAAACTGTCAGATACCACCTTTAACTTAAACTGTCAGATACCACCCTTAACTTAAACTGTCAGATACCACCTTTAACTTAAACTGTCAGATACCACCCTTAACTTAAACTGTCAGATACCACCATTAACCTAAACTGTCAGATACCACCTTAAACTTAAACTGTCAGATACCACCTTTAACTTAAACAGTCAGATACCACCTTTAACTTAAACAGTCAGATACCACATTTAACTAAAACTGTCAGATACCACCTTTAACTTAAACAGTCAGATACCACCCTTAACTTAAACTGTCAGATACCACATTTAACTTAAACTGTCAGATACCACCCTTAACTTAAACTGTCAGATACCACCTTTAACTTAAACTGTCAGATACCACCCTTAACTTAAACTGTCAGATACCACCCTTAACTTAAACTGTCAGATACCACCTTTAACCTAAACTGTCAGATACCACATTTAACTTAAACTGTCAGATACCACCCTTAACTTAAACTGTCAGATACCACCATTAACCTAAACTGTCAGATAGCACCTTTAACTTAAACTGTCAGATACCACCATTAACTTAAATAGTCAGATACCACCTCTAACTTAAACTGTCAGATACCACCTTTAACTTAAACCATCAGATACCACCTTTAATTAAACTGTCATATACCACCTTTAACTTAAACTGTCAGATACGACCTTTAACTTAAACTGTCAGATACCACATTTAACTTAAACTGTCAGATACCACCTTTAACTTAAACAGTCAGATACCACCCTTAACTTAAACAGTCAGATACCACCTTTAACTTAAACTGTCAGATACCACATTTAACTTAAACTGTCAGATACCACCTTTAAATAAACTGTCATATACCACCCTTAACTTAAACAGTCAGATAGCACCTTTAACTTAAACTGTCAGATACCACCCTTAACTTAAACTGTCAGATACCACCCTTAACCTAAACTGTCAGATACCACCCTTAACTTAAACTGTCAGATACCACATTTAACTTAAACTGTCAGATACCACCCTTAACTTAAACTGTCAGATACCACCTTTAACTTAAACTGTCAGATACCACCCTTAACTTAAACTGTCAGATACCACCCTTAACTTAAACTGTCAGATACCACCTTTAACCTAAACTGTCAGATACCACATTTAACTTAAACTGTCAGATACCACCCTTAACTTAAACTGTCAGATACCACCATTAACCTAAACTGTCAGATAGCACCTTTAACTTAAACTGTCAGATACCACCATTAACTTAAATAGTCAGATACTACCTCTAACTTAAACTGTCAGATACCACCTTTAACTTAAACCATCAGATACCACCTTTAATTAAACTGTCATATACCACCTTTAACTTAAACTGTCAGATACGACCTTTAACTTAAACTGTCAGATACCACATTTAACTTAAACTGTCAACCGGCCAGAATAGCTCAGATGGTAGAGCGTCGGCTTGCGGATCGGGAGGTCGTGGGTTCGAACCCCGGCCGGGTCATACCAAAGACTTTAAAGTTGGTAGTAGTGGCTTCCCTCCTAACGCTCGGGGCTTACGGGGACAGCATTACGCCTGACTCGTCGGTGTCAGTATAATAGACCGGCCGGGTTCAGTCCCTGGGCACCTCATAAGTGCCCCTGTGCTGTAATGATAGAAATGTCGCTAAACAAAAATGCCGGCTTATCCCAATCCCTTAAACTGTCAGATACCACCTTTAACTAAAACTGTCAGATACCACCTTTAACTAAAACTGTCAGATACCACCTTTAACTAAAACTGTCAGATAGCACCCTTAACTTAAACTGTCAGATACCACCTTTCACTTAAACTGTCAGATACCACCCTTAACTTAAACTGTCAGATACCACCCTTAACTTAAACTGTCAGATACCACCCTTAACTTAAACTGTCAGATACCACCCTTAACTTAAACTGTCAGATACCACCTTTAACTTAAACTTCAGATACCACCTTTAACTTAAACTGTCAGATACCACATTTAACTTAAACTGTCAGATACCACCTTTAAATAAACTGTCATATACCACCCTTAACTTAAACAGTCAGATAGCACCTTTAACTTAAACAGTCAGATACCACCTTTAACTAAAACTGTCAGATACCACCTTTAACTAAAACTGTCAGATACCACCTTTAACCTAAACTGTCAGATACGACCTTTAACTTAAACAGTCAGATACCACCTTTAACTTAAACTGTCAGATACCACCTTTAACTTAAACTGTCAGATACCACCCTTAACTTAAACTGTCAGATACCACCCTTAACTTAAACTGTCAGATACCACCTTCAACTTAAACTGTCAGATACCACCTTTAACTTAAACTGTCAGATACCACCTTTAACTTAAACTGTCAGATACCACCTTTAACTAAAACTTCAGATACCACCTTTAACTTAAAATGTCAGATACCACCTTCAACTTAAACAGTCAGATACCACCTTTAACTAAAACTGTCAGATACCACCCTTAACTTAAACTGTCAGATACCACCTTTCACTTAAACTGTCAGATACCACCCTTAACTTAAACAGTCGGATACCACCTTTAACTTAAACAGTCAGATACCACCTTTCACTTAAACAGTCAGATACCATCTTTCACTTAAACTGTCAGATACCACCTTTCACTTAAACTGTCAGATACCACCTTTAACTTAAACTGTCAGATACCACCTTAAACTAAAACTGTCAGATACCACCCTTAACTTAAACAGTCAGATACCACCTTTAACTTAAACTGTCAGATACCACCTTTAGCTTAAACTGTCAGATACCACTCTTAACTTAAACTGTCAGATACCACCCTTAACTTAAACTGTCAGATACCACCCTTAACCTAAACTGTCAGATACAACCTTTAACTTAAACTGTCAGATACCACCTTTAACTTAAACTGTCAGATACCACCTTTAATTAAACTGTCAGATACCACCCTTAACTTAAACTGTCAGATACCACCATTAACCTAAACTGTCAGATACCACCTTAAACTTAAACTGTCAGATACCACCTTTAACTTAAACAGTCAGATACCACCTTTAACTTAAACAGTCAGATACCACATTTAACTAAAACTGTCAGATACCACCTTTAACTTAAACAGTCAGATACCACCCTTAACTTAAACAGTCAGATACCACCTTTAACTTAAACTGTCAGATACCACATTTAACTTAAACTGTCAGATACCACCTTTAAATAAACTGTCATATACCACCCTTAACTTAAACAGTCAGATAGCACCTTTAACTTAAACAGTCAGATACCACCTTTAACTTAAACTGTCAGATACCACCTTTAATTAAACTGTCAGATACCACCCTTAACTTAAACTGTCAGATACCACCATTAACCTAAACTGTCAGATACCACCTTAAACTTAAACTGTCAGATACCACCTTTAACTTAAACAGTCAGATACCACCTTTAACTTAAACAGTCAGATACCACATTTAACTAAAACTGTCAGATACCACCTTTAACTTAAACAGTCAGATACCACCCTTAACTTAAACAGTCAGATACCACCTTTAACTTAAACTGTCAGATACCACATTTAACTTAAACTGTCAGATACCACCTTTAAATAAACTGTCATATACCACCCTTAACTTAAACAGTCAGATAGCACCTTTAACTTAAACAGTCAGATACCACCTTTAACTTAAACTGTCAGATACCACATTTAACTTAAACTGTCAGATACCACCCTTAACTTAAACTGTCAGATACCACCCTTAACCTAAACTGTCAGATACCACCCTTAACTTGAACTGTCAGATACCACATTTAACTTAAACTGTCAGATACCACCCTTAACTTAAACTGTCAGATACCACCTTTAACTTAAACTGTCAGATACCACCCTTAACTTAAACTGTCAGATACCACCCTTAACTTAAACTGTCAGATACCACCTTTAACCTAAACTGTCAGATACCACATTTAACTTAAACTGTCAGATACCACCCTTAACTTAAACTGTCAGATACCACCATTAACCTAAACTGTCAGATAGCACCTTTAACTTAAACTGTCAGATACCACCATTAACTTAAATAGTCAGATACCACCTCTAACTTAAACTGTCAGATACCACCTTTAACTTAAACCATCAGATACCACCTTTAATTAAACTGTCATATACCACCTTTAACTTAAACTGTCAGATACGACCTTTAACTTAAACTGTCAGATACCACATTTAACTTAAACTGTCAACCGGCCAGAATAGCTCAGATGGTAGAGCGTCGGCTTGCGGATCGGGAGGTCGTGGGTTCGAACCCCGGCCGGGTCATACCAAAGACTTTAAAGTTGGTAGTAGTGGCTTCCCTCCTAACGCTCGGGGCTTACGGGGACAGCATTACGCCTGACTCGTCGGTGTCAGTATAATGGACCGGCCGGGTTCAGTCCCTGGGCACCTCATAAGTGCCCCTGTGCTGTAATGATAGAAATGTCGCTGCACAAAAATGCCGGCTTATCCCAATCCCTTAAACTGTCAGATACCACCTTTAACTAAAACTGTCAGATACCACCTTTAACTAAAACTGTCAGATACCACCTTTAACTAAAACTGTCAGATAGCACCCTTAACTTAAACTGTCAGATACCACCTTTCACTTAAACTGTCAGATACCACCCTTAACTTAAACTGTCAGATACCACCCTTAACTTAAACTTTCAGATACCACCCTTAACTTAAACTGTCAGATACCACCCTTAACTTAAACTGTCAGATACCACCTTTAACTTAAACTTCAGATACCACCTTTAACTTAAACTGTCAGATACCACATTTAACTTAAACTGTCAGATACCACCTTTAAATAAACTGTCATATACCACCCTTAACTTAAACAGTCAGATAGCACCTTTAACTTAAACAGTCAGATACCACCTTTAACTAAAACTGTCAGATACCACCTTTAACTAAAACTGTCAGATACCACCTTTAACCTAAACTGTCAGATACGACCTTTAACTTAAACAGTCAGATACCACCTTTAACTTAAACTGTCAGATACCACCTTTAACTTAAACTGTCAGATACCACCCTTAACTTAAACTGTCAGATACCACCCTTAACTTAAACTGTCAGATACCACCTTCAACTTAAACTGTCAGATACCACCTTTAACTTAAACTGTCAGATACCACCTTTAACTTAAACTGTCAGATACCACCTTTAACTAAAACTTCAGATACCACCTTTAACTTAAAATGTCAGATACCACCTTCAACTTAAACAGTCAGATACCACCTTTAACTAAAACTGTCAGATACCACCCTTAACTTAAACTGTCAGATACCACCTTTCACTTAAACTGTCAGATACCACCCTTAACTTAAACAGTCGGATACCACCTTTAACTTAAACAGTCAGATACCACCTTTCACTTAAACAGTCAGATACCATCTTTCACTTAAACTGTCAGATACCACCTTTCACTTAAACTGTCAGATACCACCTTTAACTTAAACTGTCAGATACCACCTTAAACTAAAACTGTCAGATACCACCCTTAACTTAAACTGTCAGATACCACCTTTAACTAAAACTTCAGATACCACCTTTAACTTAAACTGTCAGATACCACCTTCAACTTAAACAGTCAGATACCACCTTTAACTAAAACTGTCAGATACCACCCTTAACTTTAACTGTCAGATACCACCTTTCACTTAAACTGTCAGATACACCCTTAACTTAAACAGTCGGATACCACCTTTAACTTAAACAGTCAGATACCACCTTTCACTTAAACTGTCAGATACCACCCTTAACTTAAACTGTCAGATACCACCCTTAACTTAAACTGTCAGATACCACCCTTAACTTAAACTGTCAGATACCACCTTTAACTAAAACTGTCAGATACCACCCTTAACTTAAACTGTCAGATACCACCTTTAACTTAAACTTCAGATACCACCCTTAACTTAAACAGTCGGATACCACCTTTAACTTACTCTTTATACTATTATTAACTCATCATGTGATTTAAGATACACTGTTATAAATTTCAATATTTTTTAAAGAATAGAACACAGTCATATTAAGATGATTTTATCTTCTAAATACAATAAAAAAAGTAAAATGCCCACAGCAGTGATAATAAATGTGAAGACAGTAATAAATTAGTCTAAAGGCCCCTTACAGTACACAACAGGTGTTAATCCATTTAAAAGGTTAATCGTTTAGTTTCTTTAACTTGTTACAAATGAAAGATAAACAACAATTTATAAAGTACATCAAGCAGGCCGGGCCAGTGATAATGTTGACAATAATCCTAAAATTTCTTGGTTGCTCAGAAGGATTGTTATGAGTCACACACAATAACTGATGAACATGGTAACTAAGTCCCACTGAAGTGTAGATACATAATTGTTTTGTTTATGTTATACATCACAATGACAAAACTTTGGTCACTTTAGCAACATACAGCTTTGGTGGAGGAAGACTCCAAACATACGTCCAGGTAGAACCACCGGCATACTGCAGGTGAGCTGGAAAACCTTGGGAATGAAGGTCCAAGCATATTGTCATATCACAACCTCCTCAGTCCCTTCAGCAATGATGTCTGTTTGAGACCAACAGATGGGAAAACTCTACAGCTTGTTTGTTAGTCAGCTTCATTGTTTCTGGTGATATATACACGTACTAAGTTTCCCCATCACCAACATTAGGGATTTATAACTAATGAACTTAAATGATATGTTTTAGTCAATTTGAATGTGTGCACAGTACAGTTTCAATACCCATTTCATACATCCTTGAAAATTGTGTTGTTTATGAATGTTTGGTTGTTTACAAACACACTGAATTTCAAATATTAACATGTGCTAGAAGAGCGCATTGAAAATTTAATCAATAGATTACATGTTTACAATAATGAAATTATATTAGTTTATCATTATTGTTCAAAAATGGAGAATTTCAGACAAAAAACAATGCCTTAATTCATTTCAAGACAAAACAGGATTGCTGACAGACCAAGGTTAATAAAACATGGAAATCCACTGCTGTTACAACAACATTTAATGATAAAAACTAATTGTTAGCTACAAAAGACCCTAAGCAAAAAACCATTCATAGTTAAGATATGTACATTACATTGAAAAGCTTTTTTATATATTATTTTCATTATGGCATTAAAAACAAGTGGATACTACTAATGTTTTCCATACCAAATGGCAAGAAAACCTAATCAATAATTAAGTAATATTATACAAAAGGATATACTGAACTATGCAATTATCAAACAATGAGGCACAAGCTACTGGCTTATTAAACAAATTATAACACAGAAAAAAGTTTAAAATAAGCGCTGTTTAAAAATTCAAATAATTTTATGAAAAATAATTCATAAACCGACTTAAATGCAGAAAATCTCATATTTTATCATTTTACAGTCATTACTCAGGTGTATACCCTTCAATCTAACACAAAAGTTTTTCATAATTTTACAAGATTACTAAAACAGGTTGTCCATCATTAAACAAAAATTACCATACTTAAAGGTGAAAGGTACTGTCTGTTGAACAAATAACAATCCTATTTACTTAGAACTTGTGTTTGTGTGACAATCAATATATAGGTACTGACTGTATGGTACTGACTGGTCACTTGGTCAATATCAGGATTTGTGACAAGTACTTGCTAGATGATTGACAGGCAAGAATCAATCATCTACCTGGATATCTCATGTTTTAGATATACAAGGGACCTCCAGTCAACATAAATAAAATGCATTTCACAATTCTTGTGTACCCATTTTTTCTATCATTATTTCAGATAGAATTGCTAGTTTTATCCATGTATTGTCTCAAATCATGAATTATTAAGTCATACAAACCTTAGTTATCTGTAATGATCTCATGCATAGGTAACAAGACGTGCTAGAAACTACAGCAAATAGCAGAGATTCTGATCAGACAACTCCAAGCTGATCTGTAGCTAAACAATTTGTTTCATCCTGATCAATTTAGAGTTGAGCGGGCAACCAACAGTGACATGCTTTATAACCAGTACTTCAATAGGTATTTGGAATGATGCTTCCATGATTTAAAGCATTACAACTTGCTGACACTAGAAATAACTTAGTTTATGGTTTCTCTGTACATGGACCACACAAGATGAGTTTTTAGAAAGTGAAAATGTTGTTGGTGGCACAGCTTAATATGCAAGCAATTGGTTATATTCAATAAATGGACAGATCAGCCCTTTCTCACAGCCATCCAGACACAGTTTATTGTAAGAACTCATGTTTTGCTGGAACTCAAATCTAGTTTTTATTGTAAATTATCAATATTTTACTATTTGTGAAAAAATAAACATGTTAACTTGACTAATTGTGTCCAGACTGCTTTAATGTCACTGTATTAATCAAGAAAGCTCCATGGAAACTACAAAGAATAAGACATAATCAAAGCAAGAAACATGCTACAAGTTGTATATACCTTCTTTCAATACATAATGCTAAGTTAAAGTCTACTAGTTTTAATTCATATTTTTCAAGCCACTGCTTGGTCAGTGAACTTTTAATACCCTTTAGTCTTGGATACAGTCATACATCCTTTGCTATGGCCGATGCCATATGTTGCTGAGAAGACATACTAATGACCCAAATAACACTCACAGGTACCTGTTTATACACCTGGATAGAATGGAACAATTTGAGGTTAATTTCTTGATCAAGGAAATTAGTGGCGACATGACTGAGGATCGAACCACTGATCCCCGTGATTTGGGATAGCGTGTCCTAGCATTTGGATACTCCTGCTACCCAACAGATCTGGATCTAAACTGTACTAACAGCTGATTACTTATAATTTCTTGGATAAATCCCTAACCATTGATTATCAAGCATAATTAAGTAGACAAAATCTCTGAAGACTTGTGGCTCCCTCTCAGATCAGAGAAGAGCCAATTTATAGCCATTCATCACCAATAAATGGAAATAAAATGTTAATATTTCAACTTAAATTTGCATTCATCTCATCTCATGTCATGATTTGAAAACAGTTTGTTTATTTCATTGTTATAAATTCTAATAGACTGTGCTGCAGACAAAACTGGTATCAAGTTTTATGTCTCTTTGAGCCATTTAAGCCTGATACGTGTGTCACAACTTTGCTGTGACTCCTCGAGGACAATGTTAGGGCTCGCAGGGACGTCTACACTACTATCCACCCCATGATTTATGTCCATATGATAGCAGTTTGGGATTGGGATCTTTTATCCTCGTATAGATATCATGAGGACAGGTTTTAAGGACAGACAGTGCAGATACGAATCAGATATATATCTTATAGCGTCTCCACTAAACAGCCTGATCAGGGTTTCTACCGTTTGCTTAAACAATATTTAAGCTTATTGGTTGTTTAAAGGAAGAAATGATATCTTATTGTCATTGATACCAATGCCTTGAGGTAGGTGGAATTGGTAAAAGCAAGGTACAAGTATGAAGATCAGGTACATATAGAAGAAGTAGCAGTGGTACTATTGTTCCAAAATCTTGTATAAATCAGCAAAAATGTTTCTAGTGTTCAACAATTCAAGGGTCAGTATATGCAATGAATGCTGTCTGAATTTCCACAAAGTTTTGAAAGCAAATAATGTTTTTGATGGAAGATTAATATAAAGCCTTGGACACCAAACAGAACAGTTCAAGGTGATGATGCTATATGACATGGAAACTATGCACTTTGACCAATTCGTACAGGTAACTGGAAAGTTATAAAAGAAATGTCTTATAACACGATTTGTTTTATATGCTTTATTCAGAAAGGGGAGCTTTGAGTCATAGTAATGATAATATATCACTGAGAAATATCTCTTAGCTCATTTCTAGTGTTTGTATTATTCACTCTTAAGTGTTTTCTTTTAATAATTTAGCAAATATGTCTCTGAATCGTTAAGATAAATATGTTTCTCCACCATTTTTAGACCAAGCTTAATTCATAGTTTTTTTTTTATAGAGCAGTCGGTACTGCAATAATTGGTTACAAACACCTCTCAGAGGTGTGACTTAACAAAACAGAAATAGTAGCAGCATACTTTTAATGTAACATATTGGAAAACTCTTTTATTTTAACTGAACATATATATATATATATATATATCATAGCCTTTAAGTTGAGCAACAACACATTTAACTCCAGATTTATATTTCTGGATTCTATACAGAAAGAAGAGATAAAATGTATTTGACTCTGCAGTTTTCACCATTTGGTTTGGTATCACACAGAATGTTGACAATGTGTTACTAGTTTTGGTGGAGAAATTCTCCTGACAAATGTCTGGGTAGAACCACTGGCACACTGCAGTTTAGCTGGAAGACCAACCCACAACCCAGATGCTGAGGGGCAACAACTTGATGACTTCAGTAAGTCAGCCATATGTGGGAGGCCCAATAGAGCCTGTGTATTGTACCCGAGAACTGATTGTAAACAGATATGAAATATTTAGTAACATATTATATAGAACTTGTTTTCTTTCCTCTTGACTTCATAAACAATCAAATTTCAACTTTAAATTTCCTAACAATTCAGAACATTCAACAAATCCTTAATTCCAATTATATTTTCCTTTCATTTGCAGGTGCTTAGTGACCTTACTTCTGACTTCAGCAGTTTTTTCCCCCCTAACGCCTCACCACGACATCTATAGAACAATTAAACATATTTACTTAAACTCCAACACTGTATACTGTCTTCTTGAGACATGGAAACTTATTAGTAATGCTGTTGATATTGACACTGTTTATCTTACAACAAATAGTGAAAAACTTCCTTGAGTAGTAAATGTGAGTAAAACATTCAGTTATGTGTGAGACATGTGGCTGGCCTCACCTGGATATGTCAACATACAGCATTGGTATTGTGGGACTTACTCTGGGAATTGTTATAACAATACATTCAGACTGTTATTTTTTATCTTTGATAATTTCTTGAGAGATTTTAAAATACGTAGATGAGTCATTGCTGTACAGCTGCTAACATAAAAGCCACATGTTGCTGGTACGTAAAGGGTTGTCAAAATGTATGTGCTACATTTATACATAAATAAAACAAAATGAAACATTAATGCTAGCAAATTTATGTGAAACAAAAGTTTCAAGACATGTTTCTACAGATTCAGCAGCAAATAATTCAGATCCTAATCAGATAATGCCCAGTGAGAATTGACTGATCTGGATCTACACAATTTATCAAAGCGAGATTAATTTGTAATTACAGGTCTAAGAGCTAATTCTAATGAGAACCAGCAATTAACATGTTTGATGTGCAATTAAGAATCAAGCATGAGTTGATTCTGTTTTGAACTTAGAGCTTTCAATAAAGTAAATCGGAAACCCTTACCTTGTTTGGTGCTCTTGATGGCAGCAACGTCTGCCAGGTAGACCAGGATGTGTGCTGTAAGGTTTTCACTCCTATGTATGGAACCCAGCTGGTTTACCTGAGGTTAATTTTTATATGTTAAACAATAAACACAATACTCATTAAATATTCTTATTTGCTATCTGCGACAATTTATATTCCTATAATGTGACTTCTTTGTTTTCAAAAGTACTTTCATATAGACTAAAATCTCAAAACATTTTCTTTTCCTAAAAAATGTGCTATTTTGACATGTGTGATAAAATCCTAATATAAATAAAACTACATAAGACAATTTTATCCAATTTACATTTCTGCAAAAACACCTTTAATCTAATAAAGTTACTGTAACTGACAACACATACCTTGTTGACAAAATCTCAAGTGCATCAGACTCAGATCTAGCAGGTAAATCTACGAAACTGGTGGAATCAAAGTTGGCCAGGTGAGTTATCCCTTCCCAGGTATGGAACCCACCTAGTAATTCATGGGGCGTTACCATCAGACTTAGTGTCCTTACATCTCTGCAAGGGAGCCAAAATGAAACTGGAACCACGACCATACACAATAATCATATTAATAGGATATACAAGTTAAATTGCATATTGTTGAAGGATAAAGAAGTGGGATGATTCAAACTTGACTGGGATAATGGAACTGTGTTATTATACTTGTAATCAATACAGACGGGTGAGCAGAAGGCACCAAAGGTCAATGAGGTGGAATATATTGAAGAGCTTCAATGAATATATTGGAATATAACGGAGCATTTTATAGTCTACAACAAAACAAAAAAAACAGGTCCATGACGAAGGATACAGAAACAGCAATATTTACCTGGTTATCAAAGAGAAACAAACATAAAATATGGTCTGGTCAGTTTGGCAGCAAAATCTCAGTTTTACTTGTCGCAACTCTTTTGGTAATATGTTTTTTTATCATTTCCTGTTGATTTAACAAGTGAATATATGTGATTTTCTGTTTGGAAAAATATGAGATATAGCTATAAAATTCTATTATCTAGTCTTCTGCTCATGTTACTTTAAAAATCTGTTTTGTTTTGATTGCTTTTCCAAAGTGGCAGAACTCTGTCATAGTAAAGACTTGCTATTAATGGTGGCACAAGATCCCACATATTTGTCTGGGTAGAACCACCGCACAGTGCAGGTAAGATCCCCAGCAGGTGACAGTTTTCGCCCCAGCAAGTGACAGTTCTTGCCCCAGCAGGGACTAATTAGAAACTGGTTTGTTCCTAATGAGTTAAACCACAACAGGGCCCTTAAAGAATGCTGCATGATAACCATGGCAACCATGACATTTACACAATTACTTGACATCCAATGTATATCCTGTACAATGTGAATTCTTAGAAATTGGAATGGTGTTTGCTGGCTTTGTGCCAAATACAGTTCATAACAATATCAACTCTACATGACTTAACATGGTATTCACTCACAGAAATATTCTGTAGTTAAACAACCATATTTTATTCAATAGCTATAATGTACATTACTATCTTCTATCATAGAAACTGTTATAACAATATAATGAACAGTTTGAGTAATCAACAGCTGGGACCAAGGTACAGATGAATTATTTATCTCACAAGTTATGTCTCACAAATATGGTAAAAGAGCAGAAATGGTTTTGTAGGATGGAGAAGTATCTAACCATATTGCATGTAAGTTTTGATCAGTATGTCACTTGGTTACAGTAATCTGGCAGTATCTAGCAACGTATATATTTTCCAAGTTGTTTTCTACAAATGTAGCAAATAACATCAGATGGCAACATAAAGCTGCCAGAAAAACTGCAAGTACATTTGTTGCCTTCAATGTTGCGAATAAGTACTGGAAACTATTATAACTGGTATATACGAGGGTTGATCCAGAATTACCCGGAATTCTATAAATTTTCCCAAATTTTTAAAGACAAATATATGTATTTCATATCGTTATAATGATCTAAATCTCTACTAACAGTGTCCGTAATATTTTTCTTTTTGTATAATTATGCCACGTGTAAGACGATTTCAAATAACCATAGTAACGGCGGGGCGGCGCAGCTCAAAAACGATAACCATTAATATTTATTTTAATGAATATACACCATGAATAAATTAACGAAAACACCTCAAATTACGCCAAAATGTACAATTACGTTTAGATAACGTCATGTTATTTTTTTTACGTTATTAACGCCTTGGATTCAAAAGAAAACATATTTTAACCGTCAATAGCACCAACGCTCTTAACATCAGAAATGTCGTCATTAAATCGTCAAGAAATTCGTGCTGTTATAAAATTTTGTCAGGAATTAAGAAAAACACCCGCGGAAACATTCAACATGTTGAATGAAACTTTGCACAAGGATAAAATAAGTAAAACAACGGTTTATGAATGGCATAAACGATTTTCTGAGGGTCGAACAAAACTAGAAGACAACGAAGGCAGGGGACGAAAGCGGAAAATGCGCACGTCACTAACGTCATCTGTTGAGGAGGCTCTACAGGCTGACAGGCGAGCCACCGTGCGTGGGCTTGCTGACAGATTTGGCGCTAGCTACGGGACAGTGTATCGAATTCTGACGGAAGAACTACACATGACGAAGGTACAATATATGTCCTAGGTTTCGGATCAGTGCAGCACCCACTGTATTCCCCAGACCTGGCCCCATTTGATTTCACGATCTTCCCATCAATTAAGCGGCAACTGAAGGGCCAACGATTCGATTTGTTGACTGAACTGCGCAGGACAACAACAGCTATTGTAAAGCAATATGACTGTTCGTGGTTTGAAGACATTTTCAGGCAGTGGGTTCATAGGCATCGTCGTTGCGTAGCGTACTTCTAAAAACTTTAAACGTCCCGACGTTTTAACGTCGACGACGTCGTGATTTTAAGATTAGCGTGCGCTGTAGTCGCGTTGGTGTATTTATATTTTCCGTTCATGTGAAGGTTACATTTTGTTTTAGGGTTTGATATTATATTTATTGTAAAGCAGAATGGTTCTTCTTTTTAATGGTATATGTTTCGTTTATATTAAATAAAATGTGTTGACACCGTTAACAAATTCCGGGTTATTTTGGATCATCCCTCGTAGTATTGTATAATTCTTACAAAGCAGGCATACACATGGCTGAGGTAAATCTCAGCGATCTCCCTTGTAGTTCTTGTCTTGAAAATGGGTGCCATAACATTGCCAGGGGCCTGTAGGTATACCATTACATCTGTCAATGTTGGCGGGGGTTGGGGGGGTGTCTACCTGAAACAAAAGGTACCTTGATTAAAAAAAAAATATGACAAAAACAACCAAACAACTAAGACAAAAGCCAAAATAATAAAAGACACAATGTTTCAGTCTCAAAAAGGCAAACCAATGGATTAGACAGTTGATCTGAGGGTATAGATGGACAAAAGTAATAGATACTGATCAATTTCTGCCAACCGACACTGTCTCTTTGATGGCAGCCGCTCATCCTGCCAGAAGTTAATGAACCTGTCCCCTTGCTCATTAAGGCAGCTATCATATCACCGGGTTGTGATTTATTGTTGGCCTCCTCTGCTATTATCTTATAATTATCATCCTGCACCAATGATCTGTGGATTGGTCATTTACCAAAGGCTCCTGCGGACTTTAACCAGTTGCATTTGAGGATAATTCCTATGGTAGTGTCTAGTCCTTAGACCCAGAGATTTGTCATTACTTTCATGTATTTTTAACAACTTCATGCAAAGAAAATTGAAAGCAAACAAGTGCAAATCTTGATTAAACAGCTCCTGGATTTATACTACGGTATATGCTTAGGGCTGATAAATTTTTGCTTAGCATGTAAAGATATATAATTATCACCCTGTATCGATGGTTCATCAGCAGCACTGTCCTAAACTCCTGGGAACAAGCCCTCCACATTAAAACAAGTTTATCTCCCTGGTGTAAAGGCCTCATATATGATCTCTAGACAGGGCCAACCAAAAAAGTCTACAAAGCACACTTTAGGCAGTAAGTGTGATCCTGATCAGCCAGCTCCCAGGTCTGCACCTTTTGCTGCTCAGTCTCTAGCTATAAGTATCCAGTAACATATGCAAGTAATTGTTAGTAAATAACAAAAATATCAGATTAAATAGAAACTTAATGTCAATTGATGAAAGACGGCTGATGTTTTACCCTTACATCAACAGTTTCATAGCAAATTAATATTTTTATGCTTTATTCTGTCTCAAACCAACTATTCTCAGCCAATCCAAGCAAGGTCCGACATATCTCTTGTAACTGTCATTGTACCACTACAATATATTTCTCAAAAAACAGCACACACAAAAACAACAACAACAGAGAAAAACAGATATACCTGATACTCCAATTATCTGGTGCCTGGAAATACCTGTCCTCATAGACCTTAGCCTATTCCATTTATCACTACACATTACACATCTGAAGACATTTGCTTATAAAGTCCCAGAAAAGTTAACTGGACATATTCCACAGGACCCAGAGCACACAGTGTAGATCCTGATCCAACAGCTCCCAAGCTGACTGACCTGTATCCACAATATTTACCTAAGCCTGACTTATATGTACTCAGCAGGTTGAGAGTTAAATCTCTGCAGTTGCATGCAAGGAGAGATAAAAATCTCTCAAGATCATGTCCAATATTGATGAAGAAAAAAATCCACTTTGATCTTGCCATCTTTGTTCCAGCTCAGTTGGTTCCTTATTAAAATGATGCATTAGGAGTTAAATGACTGATTGAAGCACTGCAAGCAACAGGCTAATAAACAATGGAAGATGCAAGATTTGAAAGCCATTGTTGCAAGAAAAAATGGCAAGTAAACCTTTAACCTCTCAACAGTACAGATGAGAGAGATTTGTACATTATAACTTAGTTGTGCTTAATTAATTTTTGTAACCATAAAAATAATAATACAATAGTTAAGCAGTTTATGTAGTAACTGCAAAAATGATAACTTACATGTTTTACCAAGATAAATTAAACTATTTCAGTGCTAGTTCAATGAAGCGGCTCTTTTGATACATTTATTACTTGAAAATACCTATGTTTAAATAAATGTAAACAAGTTTAACCAGAGCTATCTCACAAAGTGATTAATATTCCCACTAACCAGTTATATGGTCGTAAAATCTTTGACCTCCAAATATGACCTTGATCTGTGAACTTGCAGTCTGGTTCTTGTCACAACACCTTGTTATAATACAACAAACATTTTTGTCAAGGAAGATCTATTTATAAACAAACAATCCTTGTTGGAGTTACAGCCTGGACATATATTTTTTTTAAATAATCTTTTTACTGTTATTACAGGTGAACTTGTATAACCCATTACTTACTTTGATCTTTGGGGCATTGTTTTTGCCTATGAAGTCTATTGAAAATGTGAAAAGAAATGTTTCTATGGTAAACAACCTTTTCCGATTACTACATGATAAGTGGCATTATATTAATATAACAAGTACAGATGGATCATCAATACAAAAAAATCATAGTGAAATATACATAAGCTAGATGCCCAAGGGCAATGTTTTACACATGTAATGAAAACTCAAAAGCAATTATTTTTTATCGCTGACCTCAAAGTGTGACCTTGACTTTTGGACCAGAATTGTACTCACCTGACATATTGGCTCATGATTGCAAACACTTGTGCAAAGATATTTAAGAACCTCTTGTCATATAGTACATTACAGTCCAGACAAAATAATGTAATTAATTTAACAATCTATTAAGCTGCTAGCTAAAAACATTAGACAAGTTGCTGGACGACCACACTTATGGTCATGAACTGAAGATAACTGAGGGGAAACAGAATGCCTGATCACAGAAATGTTCAGGAAATCACAGAAATGTTCAGGAAATCACAGAAATGTTCAAGAAATGTTTCAGGAAATCACAGAAATGTTCAAGAAATGTTCAGGAAATCACAGAAATGTTCAGGAAATCACAGAAATGTTCAAGAAATGTTCAGGAAATCACAGAAATGTTCAAGAAATGTTCAGGAAATCGAAATGTTCAGGAAATCACAGAAATGTTCAAGAAATGTTCAGGAAATCACAGAAATGTTCAAGAAATGTTCAGGAAATCACAGAAATGTTCAGGAAATCACAGAAATGTTCAGGAAATGTTCAGGAAATCACAGAAATGTTCAAGAAATGTTCAGGAAATCACAGAAATGTTCAGGAAATCACAGAAATGTTCAGGAAATCACAGAAATGTTCAAGAAATGTTCAGGAAATCACAGAGATGTTCAGGAAATCACAGAAATGTTCAGGAAATCACAGAAATGTTCAAGAAATGTTCAGGAAATCACAGAAATGTTCAGGAAATCACAGAAATGTTCAAATGTTTAGGAAATCACAGAAATGTTCAGGAAATCACAGAAATGTTCAGGAATATAAGAGGGACTGTAGGAATAACACAGACAGCACAAAGTGGATTTTGCCTATAAGGTCATAAACCAAGTAGATTTTCTTGATTAACCATTTTTATTTATGAAGCAAGATTTAAACTATTGTACTGATATTTTATCAGCTTTCAGTGGTGATTTCAATATTTCTGGTCTGGGTCTACATTGTTGATATTAGTGTCAAATCATGGCAATGGTCAATGAAGCGCCTTGTAAGATGACCACACTAATTATTAAGGAACAGAGGTGTGACTGTGAAGGGGACACAGGATGGGAGAGATTAATTTTCTGTAGTAGACCCAGCCCAACAATCCTACCCCTGTCTGAGAAGTGAACTCTGATCCCTTCATGGACAATTAGCATGGACAGAAACACTTGAACATGAACAAAGTCCTGTTATTGAAGGTTTCCTAGTGTACTAGACTATGACTTAGGAATAGGGCATCACCATTTGTGTTCATGTATCAATGTTTAAACATGCATCTGTCTTTTAAATAAGGACAAGAAAACAAGGAATAAAACATGTGTACATAACTTATATCAGCTTACTAAACAGATGTTTAATCTTACCAAAAAAACAACAAAAAAACAACAACATAAATTACATATTTATACATTTTTTAAGAAGATTATAAAGATATGAGCTTTTATTAATATGGTATTGCCCTTGGCTATTTTCTTAGGAAATTTTACAACTTTCCACAATGAAACAGGAAAGAAAATCCCTTTCCTAGCTTACCATGAAAGTTATAAAAAACCTGTCTTAAACCAAACTTAGTGACTGTGTGTGGTAAATGGAACATGGCAGAATAAAAATTACACTCTTGATTGCATGTTTAACTATCAGAAAACTTCATGTCAGTGTTTTTGAATGACCAACCAGGAGATCTAATTGATTTAGATGAGCTGTGAGTGACTGGGTTTTACTGTATAAGGGTTGTATGTACTCACCTGGGCCAGTGGGCTGGTACAGGGCTGGGTTAAGGGTCACTGGAGATCTACAATCACAGAGTAGGCGTCAGGGTTCCATTACCTGAAAACAAATGAAGGGAGAATCCGCTAGTTTTAAACCATTCATTAGATCTAGTTGGAAAAACAACCAACCAATAAAGCAGAAATTTTAAAAGTTATTTAATTTACTTTCAATGAATGGACCTGCATTTGAAGACTGAAAGTTCTATATTTATTGTTGTAAATCATGTTGGATGCAAATTTTTGTCTTTCATAAACAGTAATAGCTTCAACTTCAGTAAAGTTATACTTAATCTGCCATATAAATAATGCTGTACAGTATATTAAGACGCGTCCAATATTAACTGTTTATTGTTACTACTGCTGTTAGAATATCATTCACTAGATCGTACATCACTCCTTTACACCCTTACCAACATCTATTTAGCAACTAGAAACAATTGTACCAGCATGAAATGCCAGTTTTATAGAATACATTGCTACAGTGGTATTTACTCCTTTTATAAATATGCTGTTCCATAGAACGTGTTTTAAATACTCAAATAAATGTTTGTTCATCAAAGATCTATCTAGATCTAGTTTCCAAAATAGTTTCAGATTGGATTTTGTCCATCGATAACCATGATTACGTTCTTTGCACTTGTAGATCTACTCTTAAGAAATAATTATCTTGAACAGCACACCAGATAACATCACCTGTCATTACCAGCATCAACGTGTATTATTTGTACAAATATATATTTAAAAGATACAGATCTATCAATACGTAACATCAAATGTCAAAGTCCCATTTCATGCTTCTAAACTTGTCATTTTGACCTTTTCAGTATTTGTAAGTTTTATCAAACTTATAGTCTAATTACACCAACGAAGAATGCAAACAATATACAAAATTCTATAAAATTAGTACATAATACAGACAATAAAACAAAACATTGCACCTTTATTCATAGAATACGCACTTATTTTAACACAATCGGGGCATCCAGCTTCCTGTCAGAAATGGCGCGAAAAAACACACTGTTAGGTGTAACACGGGAGACAACTCCGACTACAAAATCATTAAATAAACACGGGAGACAACTCCGACTACTAAATCATTAAGTCATGTCAGAGTTAGGTTTAGTGTCATTTATTTCATCAGGATTGGTACGTGTATTTTTCTTTGATATACATTGAATGTTGTACTTCATTTCCATCTAGACACGAACAGGACGCTACAACCTTTGACACTTTTTCTCTAGTAATTTCGTCTTTCTTTTAAATGTTTAAATTTCCTTTTCAATCAAAAATTTTGTGTACTTCTAATAGAAACAAGACTTATATCTCCTCACGCAAATACGATGTGGATATTTTTTTAATAATGCCTCTGCTTTCTTATTGATGATGCCTTCACTTTGACAGTTTTTTTAAAGGATTTGTTTTCTTTTCATTGCTTGCATTTGAGAAACCCGTCAGGCAGTGCGAGGTTAGAGCTCTGTATAACTGGTTTAAGCACCTCACCGTACCAATGCTGTAACTGCTGGGTTTGCTCTTTTTGTATAATGTCTCGTCACAGTTTTGTTCTAACTTTTACAACTAACTTGCATGTGAATGACCTTGTTTTGTTCTGTTCTTCAATATGTTCTCATATGTATATATGTTGCAGAAATCCATAGGTCATATTTTCTTATTCATGATAGCAGTGTTGCTTGTGCAGTGTGGCGTGCATGTACATGGTATCAAGTTGTATTTAATCCATCCTTTCAGGATTGTTACGTGTATTTTCCTTTGATGGACATTAGACTTTGGTACTTCATGTCCATCTAGTCACGAACTTTGACACCTTTTCTCTAGTCATTTCGTCTTTCATTCAAATGTTTGATTTCTTTTACAACCAAGAATTTTATGTACTTCTAATAGAAACAAGACGTATCTTCCAACCCAATTACACTGTGGACATAGTTAATAACGTCACTACTTTCTTACTAATGACGCCATCACAAGCAGTTTTTAAAGGATCTGTTTATTTTCACTGCTTGCAGTTGAGAAACAAGTCAGGCAGAGAATGTTGGCGGTGGTGGTGTGGTGGTGGTTGGCAGTGAATCAAGAGCCATTCAACTTTATCGCCGTGAATACTAGATATATATACACAGTAAGGGACCACAACTTCGACCTTTTGTCAACAGACAAAATTTACTTTAAACGTTTACTTTTTTAAAGCTTACATGTATGTGTTTCCACAACCTGCTCTTTTACCTGGTTGGTGGGGTGGGGTGTGGGGAAGTGCAGGAGGGTGGGGTGGGGTGGGGGGGGGCGGTTGCATCCCCATCCCCCACCCATGGATCCATTCCTGTCGTCAGGAAGTACGAAGTTAGAGATCTGTAAAACCAGCTTAAGGACCCCAGTCGGTAACTATTAGGTTTGCTCCATTTTGTATTCTGTCTCGTCACAGTTTTGTCGTAACTTTTGCAGTTGACTGGCATGTGTCCTTTGTCATTTGCCTTTTCAAAATTAAATATATGTTACAATGCCCTTAGGACTTTTTCATATTTTCTTATTAGTTCTCATCGATGTTTGGAGGAACACGGGAGACAACACCAACGATTAAATCATTAAGTCATGTCAGCGTTAACTCTCTTCCTACACTCTTTTGTATATGTTTATGCCGCCACACTCGATACGAATTCTAGATACATTTTCTGCGTCAGAAATGTGCCGAACGCATGAGAAATATCAACGCTTTTCATGTTCAATGTTATTGATCTTAGACATTGATTCCTTGCTGACCTTTAAAATAGACAGATTGTATAGAAAGTTCAGCTATAGACACATATACGTATTACGATGCGTATAAAGGAGTGGAAAAACTAAGATATCCAAACAAACTTTATATACGATAATATCTCCAAATCATAAAGAATCTAAGCTCAATGAGATATTTTCAAATATTTTAAATCTGTGTTTTTATTTGTCGATACCCTCATGTAGTATTGTAAGGTTTTTCTTAATTGGTAATGTAATCTGTCATAGATATGGTCCTATGCAATCTTCCTTTGGGAGCAACACATTATGCCGTTTTTAAAATACTTTACATAACCTAAATCCGTCTTTATTAGTATACGTAAAATTGTAAAAAAATGACATGCAAAAACACAAACAAATCTACCGTCTTTATTAAAGTTTATTTGATATTATTTTTGTATATTTTTTTACACATCTGCATGCGTATACTTCTGTTTAAGCTAAGCTGAGACACGACATTGCCCTTTGGCCCTTTAGCACATCTTGTAACATAAATACCCAGTCACACCGACACGGCGTTCTTACGTCAACCTTAGTCTGTATTTCGTTTGGAAAACGACATAGTCGTACTAGAAACTCCGGCGTATTTTTTGAAAAAAAAAAATGTGCGAATTTCCGTGAGTCGTCACACCAGTGACGTGATGTGTGCCTTGTCAGTACGTCTATGGCGTTTATACGGCGTATATACTGCATTTATATGCGGCCCTACGGGGTCTGCGGTGCGTTTACGAGGTGTTCAGTACGACTGCACGTCGTCTATGGCGTTCTTACGGGGTTCACACGGCGAATGGACGGCGACCATTCGGCGTTTGCGCGGCGTGTATCGATTGTGTTGTTTTTCCAGAGAAATTTAATTCTCCCGTTACACCTTGATGATAGCAGTACATTGTGTACAACAGAATGTCAAAGATACAGGAATTAACGCCACCGTCGGCAGATTCTGAGGATGAATCTGATGCACAATCTGTCGCCTGCCAACAGTGCGACAGTCCGGTCAAGCAGAAAAGAACTAAGTTGGTACGCAGTGACATTTCACTGTAAGTATTTCATCAAACACTTCAAGAGATACTCTTTGAAAGTTCTAAAATGGAGCAAGATCCTTGGACCTAAGCGCTGGCTTCAGACGATGAAAGTGGCCAAACTGTTCTCTTCTGACCTCGACAAGTCTTACTAAGCACCTCACTTGCCTTGCTTTTCTTTCTTTTTTTGTGTGTTCAAATAAAAGCAACATACATTTGTAATTTCATGATCAGCAACAAACATATGCAGAAACGTATCCATAAGGTTGCGGAACAAACGTTTTACACAACCTTTTATAGGAGAAGGTCGAGTTACACACGCAGTAAAAACGCCACAGTCCTACTACACACCCGATAGAGTCGCCATAAACTATCTGGACGTAATACAAATGCCCTAGGGTCGTCGAGTCGCCAATTACACTTCAATCAATTTATTTGGTGTTAAATGTTTACACGGTGACTATGCAGCATATATAGTTACGTTCATAGTACGTGCTTGTGGTGTTCCTGCTGCAACTATGGTGTTCCTGGGGTGTTCTAGCACAGGACGCCCTGAGAACGCCGTGCCTCGGCGTTTGTTTTGTGCATGTTCAAAATACTAGCCACGGCCTTACGGCGACCTGAGTTGTTTTCTACTCGACCCTACGGCATTCATGGCGTTTCCATGGCATCCTGGGTCACCCTATAGGGACGTAGTAAGGACGCCATGTCGGTGTGAAGGGGATATAAGTGTGTACACCACAAGAACTTCTATCATGCCAATGTTCTGAAAGACTTGTCTAACCAAAAGTTTTCTAGTGGCTTGAGTATCTGCCTGTATAATCATAGCATCATTGCATTAATAGTACAACGTTATTATCCGTTTTTACATAAGTATTATTTATGTTATAGGTTCATTTTTTAAAAATGTTGTCACAATTCGTTACTTAGGAATGCATGGCTTTCACTATATGTTGATTAAGGACTTTTTGGACTTTAAATATTCACTTATAATTGGTAAAGTTCGAAATAAAAAAAAGACACATCGGATTTCAAGTGGACCTTATTGCATTTTTGGAGGTTGATATATATAAGGTCAGGATCACGTTTGTTCGATGCACAACTTTACATAAAACTGCATTAGTTATAGGTGTTAAGTCTGATAAACGGCCGTATTGGTATTTACTAGTTCTTTGACTGCTGAGAAATTGATTAGGCTGAGGCTGTAAGTTTTGCTGATATGTGTTAAAAATGAAAGTCAATATGTTATTGACACATGCAGAGGTTGAGATTAAGTGGACACTCTTCCCGGTTGCCTAGGAAACGAGAAGGTAGACGATGACGCCGACCGCCACGGTACACATAATGGGTGAGCCCAGGATGAGGCTGACGAGGACCAGTTGTCGGGCGATCCCGGAGGCCCGCCCAGCTTCTATCTGGTTCCCGTCCCGCTTCAAACTCTCAGTCTGTAACAAGGATACAGCGGGAATAATATAAATATCAAATACATTCATTTATTCAATAACAAATTGCTGTTACAAGTGGGCACTATTTATGTGTACATGTATTAATACAAGAACGTAACGCAATATCATTTCACTCCTAATAACTTCAAATGTAAATTTGTGTTGTTTTTACTAAACCTGTTTGTTATAAATAAAAGATGCATTCTTTTACAAACTTACATTGCTATATAATACCTTAGTTCCATGGTGTTTTTATATAAATGATAAACTATTGAAAACACTTGTTATAATGATTTCTATTAAATTATGCTCCTCTCCAAACGTCACCTGTTTTAAACGAATACCTCTCTTATGCGTCAGTTTAATTTTCCACCTGTCGTTTTCAACGTATTTTCCCTCTCAAGAACGACAACTCTCTAAAACGGCTACCGTCACTCATTTTTACTTCCGTGTCGTATAAATTCCCTCCCTTGAGCGGCCAATAATTTGTCTCGCCAGTTGTCGCTAGCCCTCGGCATCTTCCGTAATAGCGACAAAAGCTAAGTGACCGGACCTGGTAGCGCAATCGGTAGAGCGTCGGCTCCAGGTACGGGAGGCCCCGGGTTCGATCCCGGGCCGCGACATACCAAAGTCGTTAAAAATGGTAGTGGTAAAGCTCCCTTGCTAACGCTCAAGCAAATATAAGGGTAGTTCCACGACTGGTTGGTCCGGTGTCAGGATAATGTTACTGGGTGTGGTATCATGCCAGGTGTTCACGGCATGCTATACACAGTGAAGGCAGCACTATATCTGCTTCAAGTAGACACCGTCTCCAGATAACTGAAATACTGTTGGTGGGACGATAAACCCAATAAACAAATAAACAAACAAAAGCTAAGTGTGACTGGTTCCCCCATATACGCCTATTCCCATGTCGACGGGAACGACTTAGTATAAAATTCAAACCAACATAGTTTCCACACTTTTTTCTTGTGTTTTTACGTAAAATTTTATCTCTTAATATTAGGACAGTTATTACAACAGAAGTTTGCCGCCTACCACACGTTAGCAAATTAAGGTAAGTTAAACCAATCAAGTTCTTTATGAGTAAAGAAGTGGCTTTTTAATTGCACCAATCGTTCGTTGATAGGTAGGTGAGGTAATTTTGGAACAATTGACTACTGGAATGAATTTGTCATCAGTGTGAACAACAGTAATGGCGAGTTATCTCTTATGTTTGCTTCATTTGTTTTCATAACTGCACAAAAAGGAAGACACAAAAAGGAAGACACAAAAAGGAAGACACAAAAAGGAAGACAGAGCTCTTGGCAGCATATGAGTCACACACACAGTCAACCCGCAAGCGGATAAAGCTGATGGACCGAGTAAACAGCAGTTTGGATGCCAGTGACATGGTAAGTGAATTGCGACCTTCCAGCGAAATAGCTCCTATGAGTGGAGAGTGAATCAGAGTCTGAGGATGAGGATGAGCAGCCTGCGAAGGAAGATGTCTCTTTGTAAGAGGCAAGGGCAAGTGTCGAAACGTTGCGGGCTTTTGCCACAGACAAAGGACTTACTGACATATTAAGTGCTGCAATGGACATAACCTCAAAGCTGACTGAGTACAGCCTCAACAACATGGCAGTACAAAAGAAGATAATAGAGTTTTTGTGGGACATACATGTAGTAAATGTAACATGTTTGGAGTGATTCTCAATATTAAGGAACATTGACCAAAAATGTGTGAGAAACAACCTTGTCCATATATAAATGTACTACTTTTGTAAAAATTATTCAAGTTATATTTAGCATATTTTCTAAATATTGTTATAGTTTGATTAATCATATTAAAATGTGAATGTGTTTTGTCTTGTTGCTGGCTGTTAACATCATAACAACATGTAAAGGAAAAGTACCAAACACTAAAACTTGACTAAATTAAAAGGTTAAAAATAATAATACAAAACAAGATACATATTGTATATACAGAAAAAATAAGTAAAAACAAGATGAAACAATTATAACTAAATGCACAATGTATAACCATATCAGTTCATGTCAATAAACTGAACAAAATAAGTAATTATAATAAAAGTAAAATAATTAACTTTTTTATATTTAATAAAATCAAATTTGTTTACATGTAAATGAAGATTAATAGTAATAAAACTATTATAAAAGAAAATGGCACTAAATGACAACCAATAACATTAACTAGTTTAAAAACCCTGAATACTACCGATACTAAAATACTTAAGCATATATAAGGGTTACCTCTCTAGAGCAACAACCTCTCTTAAGCAACCCATTTCTCTCCTTCCGCTCGATGTTGCTGAAGAGAGGCACTGAAGTTTTTGGCGATTTTCAAGACACAACTCTGTGCAATAGCATTACATGAATCTGTCTAACACTTCACGTGTGTTTTTGGTACAGCCCGGTTTTACAGGGCACCACACCCGCGTTAATTGGCCCGAACATATCATTTCTCTCAACCATATTTCTTGAGAAATGGCCTGATCACACATTTTGTGTGGAGATAATCACGGGCATCCCCCCCCCCCCCCCCCCCCCACAACTGTCATATACTTAGCAACATCCTCAACTACTCTCCCACTTACAAGCTTTATCCTCACTCCTTGGCGGTGATGCAGACGACATTAGCCGATGTGTTACGATTGTCACCATGTATCTCAATCAAGGTACATGGTAGATATTCAGTGTACTTAAGAGTGTTTCAGGCCTTGATGGTTAAAAGATGCGAACAAGAATTTGGTTGGGTTTTTCTTTTTACAATAAGAATTTTTATGTGAATTACGAAAATATTTCGAGGTCACAGCTTTAAGATTGATTCTGACATATAATAGAGCAAAACTGCAATTTAAAGTTATATCCAAGCAAAATGAAAACACCAAGAGCGGCAATAGTTGTTTGTATGGCTAAATCCTTCCAGGACAAAATCCTTTCCGTTTAATTTAGCACATAGGTGAATAACATCTGAACTTTAACAAAAGCAGACAAAATCATTCTGGTAAATTATTAAAATATATATTGAAGTTGGAATTTTATTTACGAGACTTAAATGTGCGAACCAAATAAACAATATTGCTAAATGTGGAAAATTTACAGGAGGGAATTTATAGGCATTGACAAATTTACGGATGGGTCAGTCTTTGCTAAAATGATCAGAAAAAATGTTCTGGAACCATATTGCCCATACTCAGTTTTTAGCAACAACACAGACTTTGTAGAATGATGTATCAAGTTGCAAAAAAAAAAAAAAAAAAAAAAAAAAAAGAGAGAGGGAGAGAAAGGGGAACATATATTGCTAAGTTGACGATACTGTTATAATCTAGTGATCTGCAGCTGCAGGACGCTGTATGTGTAGCGATTTGCAGTTGTTTTTTTTAAATACATCGCAGTGACCATTTATGATATTCTCATTCATTCATACGACCAGAAACACATACAATATTGAGTAATATTTACCCTTGCCGCCATGTATACGGCGGCCAGTCCAGTGGGAGGGAAACACAACAGCGTCACCAACACGGCTTGTAGCATATAGGTGCTCGGGCCTGGGTCAATCAAATGACGGGTAGATGAGGTCCTACTGGCCTGAAATATCACGATCATCATCATCAACATCATCATCATCATCATTATCGTCAGTATCGAAGCCATCATCATCATCATCACCATCACCATCATCGTCATCAAAATCAGCACCATCACCATCATCATCATAACCATCATCATAACCATCACCATCATCATTATCGCCATCCTCCTGCATTCATTCCCACCCCTACTCACAATCCTCGCAACTATACAACACCCAAAACAGCTCAGGCAGCAACATTTGAAAGCTTGTATGTAAATACAGATTTATTATTCAAATGTATACTTTCATTTCGAGCTGATTAACATTCGGTACAATCTATACGAAACCACGATCTACAACAAACCAAGACTTCATATAGAACAAACTGTGGTAGGGCTTAAGTTAAATGTAATTAAAATATTAGCCTTAGTTTAAGGCATTTGGTTTTTATTCTTATCATGTTTTGTTTTATTTAAGTCTTGTTCTGTGTACCCTTTAAATATATTTAAACAAAGCATTATTATGAGCTACACCTACAATCGTGTCTGTACCCGTGGGATCGACCACGGGAGCTATGGCCAGTGGATTCATGAATGAGTTCGGCATCTGGTCTACAGCAAGCACCGGTTCGTGAGTCCCCTCGTCATTGATTTCTCTCCCCTCTCTACTCACATCCACTTTTAGGACGCGTGCAACGTTAATAACCGAGATTTGCTCGACGTCGATTTCAGCCGGCGTTGAGTCGTCTTCAATACCTCTTGAAATGCCGCCAGCGCAATTATTGTTCTGCTCGTTAGTTTGTGTCTTGTCGTCAAAGCCAACAATGCTCCCTGTGTTAGTTTGTGTGTTGTCGTCAAAGCCAACATTGCTCCCTGTGTTAGGTTGTGTGCTGTCGTCAAAGCCAACATTGCTCCCTGTGTTAGTTTGTGTGTTGTCGTCAAAGCCAGCATTGCTCCCTGTGTTAGTTTGTGTGTTGTCGTCAAAGCCAACATTTCCCCCTGTGTTAGTTTGTGTGTTGTCGTCAAAGCCAGCATTGCTCCCTGTGTTAGTTTGTGTGTTGTCGTCAAAGCCAGCATTGCTCCCTGTGTTAGTTTGTGTGTTGTCGTCAAAGCCAACATTTCCCCCTGTGTTAGTTTGTGTGTTGTCGTCAAAGCCAGCATTGCTCCCTGTGTTAGTTTGTGTGTTGTCGTCAAAGCCAGCATTGCTCCCTGTGTTAGTTTGTGTGTTGTCGTCAAAGCCAGCATTGCTCCCTGTGTTAGTTTGTGTGTTGTCGTCAAAGCCAACATTACTCCCTGTGTTAGTTTGTGTGTTGTCGTCAAAGCCAGCATTGCTCCCTGTGTTAGTTTGTGTGTTGTCGTCAAAGCCAGCATTGCTCCCTGTGTTAGGTTGTGTGTTGTCGTCAAAGCCAACATTGCTCACTGTGTTAGTTTGTGAGTTGTCGTCAAAGCCAACATTGCTCCCTGTGTTAGTTTGTGTGTTGTCGTCAAAGCCAACATTTCCCCCTGCTTTAGTTTGTGAATTGTCAGCCTCATTTCTTTTCAATGTCTTGGTTTGTGAAATAACATCAATGTCATTATTATCCGTTTTTACGTGCTTTAAACTAACACCAACTTCGTTGTTCTCTGCTGCCTCAGTATGCGAACTTTCGTCAGCATCATTGTCCTTAGGTGCCCCAGTATCTGAAATGATGACAATGCCGTCATTATCTGAAGAAAAAAGAAAATAATATACATTGTTTTGTTATTTATACATTGTTTTGTTATTAACTAAATTACTAAGTACGTTTAATTACTTAACCAAAAATGGCACAGCGTTTCTTGTTATAATTTGATCGAGAATTAGGGGCCGTTTTTGAACAACATAACGTAACTACTTATCATAAACGTTCAGACTTTGACGGCATCGGAATACCATTTAAAGCCTATTATACCATTACAAGCATGTCAATTAAATATCTTTAACTTGTCTAGAGGCTCATAGAGATACCTTGTGCGTTTGCCTTGAATATGATACCTTAAATACAAAATTATTTTTACTTTATCCCCGCTGCCGCATACCCCTCCCCTCCCGCAAAGACACCAACAGTATCCTGTGGCGAAACTCCAAAACAAAGAGCAAATGTACATAGTCAATACACTTTACTCCCATAGTCAATACACTTTACTCCCATAGTCAATACACTTTACTCTCATAGTCAATACACTTTACTCCCATAGTCAATACACTTTACTCTCATAGTCAATACACTTTACTCTCATTTTGTATTTGACAACAATTTGGTTCAACTTTCGTGGAGTGACATCATCTGACAAGAAAAGTGGTTGATGCGAAGCATCAAAGGCGACGCAATAACTGGATTAACAGGTTAAAGCAATTTGGGAGCAAATAAATGTTAAACAAGTTAAAGCAATTTGAGATCAAGTAACTGTTAAACAGTTAAAAGCAATTTGGGAGCAAGTAACTTTTGAACAGGTTAAAGCAATTTGGGAGCAAGTAACTGTTAAACAGGTTAAAGCAATTTGGGAGCAAGTAACTGTTCAACAGGTTGAAGCAATGTAGGAGCAAGTAACTGTTAAACAGGTTAAAGCAATTTGGGAGCAAGTAACTGTTAAACAGGTTAAAGCAATTTGGGAGCAAGTTACTGTTAAACAGGTTAAAGCAAATTGGGAGCAAGTAACTGTTCAACAGGTTGAAGCAGTGTAGGAGCAAGTAACTGTTAAACAGGTAAAAGCAATTTGGGAGCAAGTTACTGTTAAACAGGTTAAAGCAATTTGGGAGCAAGTAACTGTTAAACAGGTTAAAGCAATTTGGGAGCAAGTAACTGTTAAACGGGTTAAAGCAATTTGGGAGCAAGTAACTGTTAAACAGGTTAAAGCAATTTGGGAGCAAGTAACTGTTAAACAGGTTAAAGCCATTTGGGAGCAAGTAACTGTTAAACGGGTTAAAGCAATTTGGGAGCAAGTAACTGTTAAACGGGTTAAAGCATTTTGGGAGCAAGTTACTGTTAAACAGGTTAAAGCAATTTGGGAGCAAGTTACTGTTAAACAGGTTAAAACAATTTGGGAGCAAGCAACAAAGACATATTTCAAAAGCTATGGTTTTTGTTTGGAAGTTTTCAGTAAACTATTAATCTGCAGAAAATCATGTATAATGTTAATTCCTGAGACCATATAATGACTGAAAACAAAATAAAAAGCCAAACCGTCACCATTTAATCAAGAGGTTACATATGTAAAAGAAACGAAAAAGTTGTCAACAGTTATACAATTAACTATAAAACTGAAGTGTACAGGCATAAAATGCACATATGCAGCAACCTTACATTGCACAAATCATTATTTAGTAGTATTTTTCTGGAACATGGCATGTTTTTTTCTTTTTCCGTATCTTTGTTTTTTATTTTCAAAGACGTTTTGTATGGAAGCTTTTCTTAAAAAATCTGGGTAATGTTTAGAAAGAACAATGGTTATTATTTCCTAAACCTACTACACACATTTAAAGTGAAATGGATGACGTCAACCCGAATAAAAACCGTAATTACAGAACGATCTGGTACGTTCTTAATTCCGATTGAACTAAAGTTGTAACAAAGCAATGTTATTAAGTAAGTATGTGCTACTGTGATTTATAATTACATTGTGAACTGATATTGAAAATACAACTTAACAAAAGTTGCTGTCAAGTAAAAGGCTGTATGCCATTCAATAGAGGACCGAAATACATGTACTATTGTCCGTTATAATTAATTTGAGACTCATCACTTTCCGTATAATATCGGAACAATTTCGTAAGAATTCGGTAACTTCCGTGAATCATTTCAAGTATAAATATTTGTTTGACGAACGAACTAGGTGAAAGTAAGTTGTCACAGTGGTAAGAGCCTCCGCTCTACAAGAACCGAAGGTCGCTGTTTCGAGTTCCCAGTCCCTCCGTGTGTGTATTTTTTGTATACATTTTTTCTTAATGTTTTTCCCATTAATTTTATTTTTCAAATTTCATTTTTTAAATTTTGTGTTTGAATATGAAATGGTAACAAACGGGCCACATGCTTTCATATTTCCGCTAAACAAAGAAAAGAGCATAAAAAATTTAAACACTATCGGGGTCCGAACATAAGCGGCATATTTATTAGTCTCAAATTAATTATAACGGACAATAAAAAATATCGAACTGAATTATTATGAAAAGCAATATTTTAATATTTTCCAAGCTGGGAACTGCTATTTAGTAAATCTGGGTGTAAGGAAGTAATAATTAGTATGAACATAATTTGTTTTTTGCAAAATGTTCGTGTAATAAGTCTTGAACAAAGAAAGAAATCTCAAGTCAGGGATTTAAATTTGAAACCTCCGATCAGAGTCCAAAAACATAATCTGTTGACCACAAACACTTCAGAGATGCCATAAAAGCATTGCTGCACGCTGGCAACACTGGCAATGATAATTTTGGATTTGCACGGACCTCACAGAAATCGTTTATGTATATTGCGAATATCGTTAATAAGCTGTATTATAATAATTGCATCTAAAGTGAAATTCTGCCGTGCATACTCAATGAATCGTTCAGAACAAGCTTTTTCGGGCTATGGACTGTTATAATGCTAATAGATAATCTCACTTTGTTAACATGCATTCCAAACATCAAAGGACGTATCGACGGGCATTCACATACACAAAATATTAAAATGAATAAATAAAATTGAACGCCGTTTACGTAATTAGGGCCCCTTATTTTACCAGAATTAGAAAGTCCGCTAAAACAGACTTTCTCCATGTGCAAATTTCAGTGAGCATTCCATATATAGGCGTCGCGCCCCATCAACTCGTCACAAACACTTTCTGGTGTGGCTAGCGCGGCAAGGAGAACGTGGAAATATGTGTTCATGATATTAGTTTATTAATACTGACAGTGTAAGCTATATTTGCTTCATGTGGTCAATTTTATTATGCGTTCTTAAATCGTAGATCATATCATCTTGAGCAAGTTTTGGGCCTTGGATTGATCCTAATCAATTATACGAATTTTTATTTACACACTTCTTCATCTTTCAGGTAAAAGTTCATTGCTCTGTCAGGAGCATTGTCGTACAACGGTACAATGCTATTTGTTGCCCTGCCAGTAAATTATATTACGTAGTTAACAGGCATTAAATGTGGTATCCAACAGTTTGGACCAAAACTTTTTTCATTAAAGACCATAATAAACAATTGTTACCTGAACAGATCTCGCAAAATATTGTTTATTGATGTCACACGCCTATCTGAAAATTGAACCATAACGTCACAATCGTCATTTCAAACATGTATTTCCTATCTGAGCCACACTGCACAGTTAGCTATTTGTAAACTAACAAAACCACGTGACCACTTATGTTTTTGTGACGTCGATATCTATTTTTAGCAAGAATTCTAATCGTTCTTATTTATAGATTTGAAAAGAATGAGCATTTAAGGGTTGATTAACGAGTTTTACTGCTCTAAAATTGAGATACTGGGAAAAAAGCTAAGTCTAATATTTTTTTTTTTCTGCAGAAATTATATACCATTACCCCAAACAGAGGTCAGATATTGTTACATATATTAGATAGAGGCAAACTGTCGGATACTGCCTTTAAGCATTCTTTTCGCTGAGCAACTTTGTCCTCCTAATTACACATTTACAGTACTAACTCCACTTAACATTGACTATTTAAGACAATGTTTTGTATACTTTAATCATGGAGATAATAAATCCAAAACTGTCTCTGAAATGCTTTCAATACTAGGCAGAAAATGTAAACAATAATATGAGGCGACTATCGACAGATAAACCCCTTTCCCACTCTATTATTACAGCAATATTGCTATATTTCCTCACCTGAACAGTTATGTACTCATGTTGGGTGCCAGTGAGATAAATTTAGTTGCCAATATCCTAGGAACAATTAGTCTTTATCCGATGGCAGGAATCACAGGATTGAGAAAATCAATAATTTTTGATAAACAAATCGTTCTTCTTTTCGAAAACTATGCAAAATTCGCTACCATATAAAGCCCAAAAGTTCAGTTATGGGCAATGTTATGCACGCTGACAAGCAGACACGCACGTCGGCAACCCCAAAAGGTCACACTGGGAAGAAAATACGAACGCGCAGACATATAGTGGTATAGCTTCAAAATGTACTCACATACGCACACATGCACATGCACAAAAGCCTGCTCACACAGGCACGAGCACGCATCGCACAAAAACTATAAAAATTAATCTTTTTTTTTTTATTCGACACACGCTTTGCTTAACTTGAATCATTTGTATTTATAAAATGTCTTGTCGAAATAGATAAATAAAGTCACCATCATAATCATCATCATAATTATCATCATAATCATCATCGTCATCGTCGTCGTCGTCGTCATTATCAACCACCACAATAAAGGCAGCAACATCAACATATGAACGCTCTGATTAACGCTAGATTTAGTCGAATTCGAATAATTGTATACACGGCTTTTTAAATCCAAAAATGTTTTAAAAGGCTAAATCCCACCTTTGTCTGTGGACATTTGCGATAAGGTCCAATCCCACTGAAGTCACTTAATGCTAAACGTTCTGTATTATTCCTACAGCCTATCTGGTCTGAACGTCCACATAGTGTCATCCGGATGTTGTTCTGTTTGGTGTGAATGTAAAAAGTGGGAGACCGGGAGACGCGCCTGTAGATCTAAGTGGCCACACTTAAAGATGCAAACTTTATCACAGTTCACCATCTGCGCGGATTATAGTATATTCACCATTTTCGTGTTGTTGTTTTTAAAGGGACGATACTCTTACTATTTAAATTCCCCTCATTACCTCCCTTTTGGGAAGGTATTTGGTAAAAGGTTACTGAAGATGTAAATAGAAATTTTTAAACTTTTTGGAACGCTCATGGCATGAAGATGCTCATACGATTGTATTTTAGTTGAGTGTTTGAAAATACATAAAAAATAAGCAAATTAAAAATAAGATTAACAATATTTTTATATAAAGTATATGAAAATACATCTCACAAGGGAGATAACTAATATATGTATTTTATTTCGAAAATAGGAAATATTGGTATCCCCTTGTGGTTAACGGTGGTATCCGACATTCTGAACCAAAAATATTTTCATTATGCATCTTAGTAAACCATTGTTATCTGAGCAGGTCTCGTAAAATGTTGTTGATTGATGTCCGACACCTGTCCGAAAAGTGATCCAAAACGCCACAATCGTCATTACAAACATGTATCTAAGCCACGCTACACAGTTAGCTATTTTTAAACCAAGAAAACCATGTGACCACTAATGTTTTAGTTCATCCACGTCATCCGCTGTGACGTCAGTGTCTATTTTTAGCAGGAATTCCAATCGTTCTTATTTACTGATATAGATAGTTTCCACGTGATGTCATCAACACTGATAAGACAGTTTGAGGCAGCCATCTTTGTGGGCAGAAGCTAATGCAGGCCGAAATCTGAAAATATGTGCTGTAAACGCACCACTGTGTTTTTATTTTTCAGTCTATTTTACTGAATTTTATATAAAATTAAACAGCTTTTATAAAGTATTTAAATACCAAAACCATATTTTGATAGTTTAAAAAGGGTAAAGAAATACAACTGAAAATAATACACTGTTCATTTTGTTTAAAGTATGAGCCAATAGTTTTATTTATTTCTGTGTATTTATTCTGTGTGCATTTATCAATTGTAAAAATACTGTATTCTAAAAATATGAATTTCAAGAGCTTTCCAATGGTGTATAGCTTTTAATTTTCCGACAACAAATGAAGAAATTACAAGAAAATAACAGTTGCTCTTCTATACAATTCATATGAAAATCCCTTAAAGTTACCATCAAAGATGGCTGCCAAGATAAGGGATTTTCACTGATGTGGAAATTATCTGTTGTTACATATATAGGATATAAGCAAACTGTCGGAACATGTATTGGTGTATACTGTTTTCACAAAAATATAAGCAAAATGACGATAACGCTACATGTACATGTAAATTTATTTGACTCAAATTTGTTTAATACGTGGTATTGTGTCAACAACTAATACCGGTACGTGTTTTATAGCAAAAATGTTTCTGGACAATGGATGAATAAAAACAGATTTCACTTGACAACAGAATTTGATGTCTACTGATCTATTGGTGAATACACCAATTAATTCGATACAATCAATTAACGAAACTAGCGGGATATATATAATGTCTATTTTTTTTCTTCAATACAAATATACATTCTGGGCTTTACCTTTAATTCAATAACATTTATTGTATTTAACCATATATTTTTTTTTGCTTAATATCGTAAGATGTCAAACTTGTTCACATCGATTAAGGGAAATAACTCTTAATAAAGAAGTTGTCTATACAGTACTCGTTACCTCCCTTATATAAAATAAAATGCGGAGAGGAGTATCTAATATTTTGTCCACAAACGTGTGCGATTTATACAGTATGATTTGGACTGGGCACTGGATCGTTGATATTGCAATATATTTCGTTTAATCAAAACACATATAAAAATGTGAACCTGACTTTTTCAGTGAAAATGCGTCTTTCCGATGTCAACCGTTTTGAAGTATTAAGCCATAATACACTAACCAACAACTTTGACGTGTGAAATCTTGCGTTCATACTTTTTCGGCGTAGTTGTCTAACTTCACGTTTGACCCACAAAGAACTGCTGACGCAGGGCAAGACCGGATGAATATGAGAGCGGCCTGCATTGGTAGAATATACAAACTGCACCAGTATACTCGTCTTAACAAGAAACACGCCATTTAACCAACAACCACGCCATTTAACCAACAACCACGCCATTTAACCAACAACCACGCCATTTAACCAACAACCACGCCATTTAACCAACAACCACGCCATTTAACCAACAACCACGCCATTTAACCAACAGTCACGCCATTTATACAACAACATGTACACACACTTGTTGCTTAAGTCTAACGCATCCACTGAAGGCTACGTTTTCCCCCCAATATAGCAACATTCGGGACTTCTCTTTGATGACTGCCTTACCATTACACTGAAGTGGTGTGCACACTGACTTTTTTTATTGCTGAGACGAAGCTCTATACGAATTTAACTTGGTTGGGTTAAATTATACGAAGTAGCGTGCATAGTAAACCTTTTCATTTACCAGTTTATAAAGCATACGTTTTTTGTTTTGTTTGTTGCTATTTTGCAATAAACTTTTATATTCTTTTTAATAAGCCATTATAAATAATCTAAAACATATTGGCAAGCTTTATTTTGTGGGTCACACACAACGTGCTTTTTATAATTTAGCTGTATATATACAGTGTAATATTATATTAATGCAATAAAATGTATTGTCTTTTGGTGTCTTGATTCGTGAAAGGTATCCATTTATTGTTTAAAGTTTTTTTTTGGAAAATATACCTTACAGTTGCAGACACACTGCACGGTTAAGTCACATCAACGCCGTATATCTTTTATAAGATATTTCATAATTCACAATATAAGAAACATAAAAATATTCACATGCAAAATGGAAATAATTGACTCATCACGATTTATAGTTTCATGTAATCTAGATCTATATGTGATAATGCATTTTAGCATTATTCATGTAAATAAAAATTTGTAACCTGTTAATTGTACTCATGTCGCAATAATAAATAAACATTTACTTACATTCAGACCAGACCAAATAATTTGACCCTATCGGTTTTAACTGAAAAACGTCATCATCATCATTAATAATAATAACAATAATAATAATAATAATAATAATAATAATAATAATAATAATAATAATAATAATAATAATAATAATAATAATAATAATAATAATAATAATAATAATAATAATAATAATAATAATAATAATAATAATAATAATAATAATAATAATAATAATAATAATTATAATTATAATTATAATTATAATAAAAATAATAATATTACATTCTACAACAAACAAAGTAGCTATCAACATCACAACAGTCCTGCGTAGATAAGTTAAAGGTGGTAAACAGATGGTTCAGTGTGGAATTCCTTATGGTTTGAAAATGAAAAAAGGCTTTAGATTGTATTTCCCATCACGTGATTAGAGCACCTGTTAGTGTTACAATTTATTATATTATTCCCCACTATCTGACTGATTAAAAGTCATTTAAATTAATTATTCTCTATTTGGAATTGTATTTTTTTTTCACACAGTGTAAACTAGTAACTTCAAACGGACATTGTTTTGTAATTTTGAGTTAACCAGTAACCCAATCAATCATTTTTATCACTGCCACAATCCGAATAAGACTTAATTAATTAATATAATCCGATAGGATAAACGTGAACTAATTTGTTTGTTCTTTCGAAATCCATTTAAAACTAGACCCTTGTTCGGTAAAAGCAGACAAAATACAACAATGATAAAAATCGTGTTGCGATATATTTCAAACAAATGGTATAAATATATATTAAGATATACATCGTGAAAAAGGCAATATTTTGAGATATAGCGATACATTTAGATATAGCAATATTTTGAGATGTGGCGATATTTAAAAAAAATTATTTTAGATATGGCGAAATATTGAGACATATCGATATATTGAGATTAAGCAATATTATGACGTATAACAATAGTTTGAACTTTAACTATGATATGGCGATATATTGAGATACAGTGCGACACAGCGATGTATTGCGATAAGGTAATAATTTTGTTCAATGTCCACCCGTAGTTATAATATTTGTGCGTTGTCGTTTAATTGAATATGAGCCACAATAAACCTTAAGATAATTAAACAATGTGTTTTTGTTTTATTTACCGGTTGTTTATTGCTTGTGTTTATACGCAATAGTTGTGTTTTGTTTGTTTGTGTATCCTGTCTCTTCTTAACTCTTCTCAGAGAACGATATATGCTCTTCTGAACTATTTGCTGCAGATACGTTTAAAGTGATATGCTAGTTTCGTTGTTTATGCTGACTGTCGATCAATCATGTGCAAGAAAATTTGCCATGTTAAAGCAAACTACATTGAAGGTCTAAAATCAGACACTATCGAGAGTTTTATTTTAGCAATTAGAAAATGATTAGACTGTGATTCTGTTTTAGTCTATTTCAATGGAATCCATATGTTAACTCTTTTTTTTCAAAACTTGAAACACGGTAAACAAACAAAAACAAAACCAGCACAAAACTGAACTGAGTCACGATATGAAAGGTACGCCACCTGGATATTTCTGTAATTAACGACCGATCATCTTATTTGTATGTGTCTCTTCCTGTGCTTTTGTTTTATAGACAATACCACTGAAACTTGGACATAGGACATTTGTTTAGTAACATAACCCTTCAGGTAGAATACAGTACACTCTTGTGACACAGGCTTCCTGTCGTTACAGTTGTTACAGGTATTGTTTTAATTAAAATATATCCAGATATAAAAAGTTGATGTCTGCAAAAAGGCTAAGATAAAACCCAAGCTGATTTCGTTCCGCGGGAGCGATCATTGCTTTAGCCGATGAGTCACATAAGTTACACCTGTCATTGATCCCCGAATGGATACTTGATCCCGGAGTGAAGGACAACCAACTGATCGATTTTTATTTACAATTGTTGAAAGTTTTTTTTCAAACACACTTTATCAGCGTCTTAAAGCTTTGAACTGTAGTTGTTGTTTTTATGTCGCAGCCTTAACTAGCACTCTCAAGATTTTGGAAACTATAAAGCTTATTGTTTATTTTAATTCTTAAAATGAATCATTATCTTGTCCAAAATATTGATTTATTCGAGCTAAAGGGGGCTAAATTTAAAGTTTTACATTTACTTCAACAAGGGGAATTATTCATCTTGATAGCTTTATTGTAGATTGGAAATAATTTAAGATATATATATATATAACAACCTTAGAAGGGCCCCTTACCTTTTACCAAGAAGTGCAGCATGAGGTACATCAGGTATTACTTGTTTGACACAATATCATTTATTAAACACACCTTAATTTTCTATACTGATGTTTTTTATACTTTACAATTAATTATCATGAGTAAAAAATAAGTATCATGTAGGCATGTCGTCTTTTCTTACAATTGTCTTATTGTGGTCAGTGTATTTGTGGTTTTTAGACAATCCTGTATTATTGTTGTTGCATAGTTTCAAGTTTGCTGTACAAAATAAGTATCAACAACATCCTGTCTCTATATCCATATTTAAATACAGACTAACGAATAAATTATCCGGTTGGTTGTTATAAGAATGTGTTTTGAACTGTAAATTAAACTTATCTTACTTATTTTTTAATCTGTGCTCCAAAACCAGACAACATAAAAATCATACCTTAAATGTAAAGTCATAAATCAGAATAAAATAAACAGAAAAACAACATTGCAGTATTATTTTTTAAAACAACATTGATGTTATAGTGGTCTCTGGTTGGGTTTGTCAATATTGATTTTGTAGATGTGATAGTTTAAACATATTTTTAATCACCGGTCAGAATATATTTTATTCATCATTAAATATGTAAACTTTGCATATTTTTAAATGTAAGTCATACAGGAAACTAACTTTCTAAGTTTCTTTTACCAAATATAAGTTTTCAGTTTCAGTTATTCATTTGTTTTATATTGGAATTTAAATTATAATAGTTCAAATATTGAGATATGTTGGTTAACAATAATTCATGGGCAATCTTCTTCTCCAGATCATTGCATGCAATTGGATGCTTCATACTTTCTGTATTGTTATTTCTACTAAATTCTTTTATTTGTTTAATATTGAAGTTTATTATTTTAATTGTTTGTTTTCTTTTATTCATGATGAAAATATGTTGTTTTAAATGTCACACTGTTCAGGTCTTCAACACAGTTGGATTCATTATGCATCTTTTTTCCACACTTTAGGCATTTAGTTCAACATTTGTGTTATCAAAAGGATTCTTTCTTTGAATTAAAATTTAAATAAAACTAGAAAGCAGCATTATCATTGCTGTAGGAATTATAACACGACAAGGCAAAGCATGACTTCATTAATACATTTTTATTTTTTACATTTAACATTTTTTACAAAAACAAAAATATCTCATTGGATAATATTTCCAAAATAATAATGATATATATAAAACAAACATAATTGTGTCATGGCTTTGTTTGTGTCAAAACACTATTATAAAATAACAACAGAATGGTTTTGCTTTGAAGTCTATAACGCCATTTGTAGTCAAGGAAGCATTGAACACATAGTATCACATAAAAAAGGTACATATTGACCATGTTACTATGGCAACATTGTGCCATTTATATAAATTGATGAAACATGTGATAAAGTGATAACATAATGTCATGTATTCTGTTGTTGAATGAAGAAACATAATGAAAAATTGGCAGCAAATTATACTTTGAATAGTAGGTAACCAAGTATTAGAGATCAAGAGGCAAATATTTACCCTTAGGCATGACGCTGGAGAGTAAACCAAACCTGATCAGAATTAGAATGCTACAAATGAAATGCAATAAGGCGACTATAATGTGAAAAAATGATTTGTGTCATTACTGGTATGATAGTTAAACATTTTTGCCAATGAAATGAAGGCAACAAAATGAAATTAGTAATTGTGATAAAAGTTGACAGAATATTAATAGACTCATGAATCTTAAGAACATTCACACTTAACTGTAAGTTGCTTGACAAGTGGGGCCAATTCTTTTTTTACATGTTAATCTGTGTAAGTTTTAAGAAAAAAAACTATTGTAGCATTTAGTGGCAAATATTATCTTGAAACTTTGACCACCGAAATAAAAACAAGTCAAAGTTTGAAAAAAATACCTGGCACACTTAAAGTAAGAAATGTTACTGCAACATTTTTGTATTGTTTTAATAATTTTAAATCTTAAGTAACAATTAACAACTAATGTACAATGCACTTCTGTAAACATCCCTTACAGATGCAGATAAGTTGTGGATCTCTAAAAATCATAAGAAAAGTTTAACTTCCAGCTTTTTAGCAGTTTCTTACATACATATTATGAGACTTCATAAACTCAATCAATTATGGGTAAATCTAGTTGTTTGGTGCATTGGCTTCTACCAGTCATAAACAGTCATAATATCTCACTTTTGTTATAGTTTATCTACATTTGTTTCCTGCCAACTAATGATCCTCATAAAGCATGATTGGTCCACACCCAGCTGTTTCACTTCCTCAAGTCAATGTAGTTAACATCACATTTTTATGTATAGCCAGATTTGTCAGCAGTCACAGTTTTCAGTTCCTGTTCTTTTTTGCCCATTAAAATTGGTTGCAGAACAGTTCATCGTATTAGTTTCTCCAAACAGATACGATAATCAACTCTACACAATGATGCTGGCATGTTTCTGCTAAGTGTATTCCTTGGGCAGTGTTCCAGGCCAAATCCAAGCAGTAGGTGTTTGACTAACAAGAGGAGGATTTGACAGTCATGGGTCCCTCCTGTACCAGTATTCAATGCAGCAACATACTGTAAAAGACAAAAGACACTAGGAATAATATATTACCTGTATATTTATATATTAAACAGATAAGTAAAAAATGAAAACATGACTCTAATTATGATGTAGTATTTCTAAAAATATACAATTAACTACGTGTATAATAAAAAAAAAAATTCTTTAAATCTAAATGATGATTAATGAGTCTAATTATCTTATCAGGTAAGAACTTATTGTTTTCCTATCTCCAGAATAAAGGACATCAATGGTAAGATTGTTCTGCTTTTGATAACTGCATTTGGTTTAGAAAGCTTCTCTAATAGTAAATATATCACACCAGACTACAAACTTAAACAAAATCCAAATCTGATAACTAGAACTAGGCCAGATTGTGTATACAGAAAACAAAAACACATTATAAACCCATTAACATCTGTCAATAACCACTATTATCTATATTGTTTCACATTTTACTGAATATGAGAACTTTCATTTGATACCCAATCATTTTCTTCCATTCTGGGAGCTTAATTGATTTGTTATCAACCCATGGTGGTGGTGGATGTGGGGCAATCCCCATCAATCACATGGCCCAATAAATCTGCTATGACGTGTTTTCCCACCTTATCCATCCTGTGATAGATTTTTTTCTCTTGTAACACTTTCATGAGTGTCAGCCCCATTGATTTTGATGTCATCATATCATTACATATTAATTATCCTTATGAATTTTACAGGGAATCTAACTTAAAGGGATTTCAGAGTGTTTTTTTTACATGATTCAGACTAAAAAAATAACTATATTCACTCATTTTTAAATAACTGCATTTTAAATTCTAGTTAAATATTAATGATATAAAGTTTTTATCTCATTTCAAATTTTATTTATAGGAAACCAGCAGTTCTTTTTTCAAGTACATTTTGCTTTTTAAGTGGTTTATTTCAAAGTTATAACTACATAATTATTACTTTAGCTATCCATTTTGTCCATAAGTGGACATTTTAATGTATTTTAATTCCTCTTATTATATTATATTGTTACTACTCTTATAAAGACAACAAATATTTTTGAGGTGTATAGAAGTCACAACACAAGATTCGTCTAATTGTCTTATACTGTTTTCCCATCTATCTCTGAAGAAGTCAGAAAGTTTATACATTTTAACTGGTGTGACGACAATCAGTGTAGAGTGTATCTATTTACTCCAGTACAGCCATCTCCTTCCTTACTTAATATGTTTCTTGTCTTTGTTATAAGCTCATATTGCACCAACTTTAACCTTGTGGATATCCAATGACATGTTCATTATACAGTGCACCCATCCTTATACAATGCTCCATCCCATACATTTGAGAAACTAAAATTAACTTATCAAACTAAGGTTCTCTAGAGGTCAATAGAAGTTGAAATATCTTTTATGATGACAAGTAAAATAGTGATTTCTTTACTTTAGAGTTAATATTTAATCTTTCTTCCAATTCTTTTAACTTAAGAAATTTACAATTATATTTCTGGAAGTTTAAAAAGATATTTCTTGTACATGTACTTCTCTTATACTAGTAGATTAAGATTAAGACCTCCTTTTTAAATTCTGCAATATGTTGTAAAGTCATTTAAGCGTAATTTACAAAGGTTATCTTGCAATTCGACAACTACCTGTACAAGCCATCAAACTAAAGAATATAAACCCTGACAGGAGTCAATAAAGGGAATTAGTCTCTAATACAGACATCCTTTACCACTGACAGGAGATATCAGAAAGTGACTTACCTGGGAGGATATCTGGGAGGATCCACGATGACCTAGGAATATTCTCACGGTCCTCGTGATCCATTCTGGCACCTCACAGTCTCCAAGTTCCCATATCTGTCAAAGTTGAACTCAAGGATCGATCCTTGTGGAACATTGCATTTGGAGACCTGATGGTTGGAATGGTAAAATATAAGATATAAAATTTTATAGCAGTTGAATTGACAAAATAGTTTTACTGATGGAAAATCATTTGGCAGAGTTACCTTGTTATGCTTTAAACTAAAATCCTAAAACCATGAAACTTTGCAAAGCAATACCATGTCATTAACAATATATCATAACATAAACATTTGTTACAAATTAAAATTAATATAATAAAAAAGACATACTTGAGAAATTTGGGGTCATTTTTATTATTAATCATTAATCACTGTAAAAATTGCTAACTTTCTTAAAAAAACACCTTAAAATTATTTTTTTTCTTTTTTTGAAATTTCCCATATTTCTTACAATTCTTTGTCCATTTATCATCATCTTATTTACATGTCAACTGTAAATTTATATACACAGATTCATCATACTATTCTCAACAATAACCCCACACCTGCCACAATTGTTGATAATCTATACTTAATCCTATCTTTTTACTAAGCCCTACATGTTGATCAAGTTACTTAATTAATTTAACTTTGTACGGGCATCCAAATGTCATATTTTGATTAAGCCACTCTAGATCTCTTCTATTCACCAAGCCTTGATAAATTTGTACTGAGCAAGATAAGAAGTTAAGTACACCATTTCTTGAAGCATTTAAGTTTGCAACTTGTAGCTAATAATTACCTGTTTGAAGTGTATCTGTGAGGAACCTCTCTCTGGCTTACACCATCTCTGAAGAAACCTTCCTGTTACCAAAGCTTTCTTGTAACACCAATTTTCATGACAACCAACCCTTTGCCACCATCCTCTTTTTCAGAAACTAAATCTAATTTTTTCAGATGTGAATTTTGCACTGCTGACAAGATGAAGTTTATCAATAAATGGAAGGTTCAAGTAATGAACACAGATGCTGCAATCAGCAATAAAACGTCTGCACTTTTTTCCATTAAAGTAATTGAGATCTATTACACAATTTCACAAAAGTTGTGTTGTTATAAACACAAATTGCAAACAGATAAAAATATCACAGACATAAACTTTTGGTTTGAGTTTTTGCACCAAAATGAGTGTTTTCTTCACCTTCTTCACAAAAGATCTTCTAATGTTTGTAGAGTATAACTTCCTGAAGTGGTTGTTGAGCAATCGTCGTCATCGTGAGATTTTATCCGAACCTCGATATTGTGATGGCAATGAAGAATAGTCTAGATAATCAAGATGAGTACTGTTTGGAAACACATTTGAGTACTGATTATTTTGTTGCCAGTGCAATGCACTGTTGTCTATCACAGAGGTCACACCATTTTGGTCGAGTTCATAATATGGTCGACTGTTAGAATAGTTCTGATAGTTGTTGAAGGAAGCATAGGGTTTGTAAGTTCTACTTGGGATGGGAGGAGGGGCTGTAACTGTAGGAAGTTGAAGGTCGCGGTGGGATGGATGATGGAGCAGATGTGAGCATGAACTTGGATTGTGTGGAGTACTCAAACATCTTCTGATCATCTGTAAACAAGCAAATTATAAAATTTGTTTGAAAGAGAGGGTCTTTAATGTGCTTACCTAAAAAATACAATCAGTAATTTATTATTTCCAGCATTAGAGGAACATTAACAAAACACAACAATTAATGTTGTTTTTAAATAATTATGATGGAGTTAAAAAACAACATAAAATAAAAATATCTATAGACCACAAATTTAAATGTCTAGTGTAGATAGCCTAAAAAAGCAAAAACTATCCCATACCATGTGTAGGTGAGCTTGGGCCCTCCTCCTCGCTGGCGCCTCGTCCACTGTCACTAGGGATTGTCTCTCCTGATGTCTCGCTTCGGCTATCATCAGGGTTGATGGGATGGTGGTGAAGCTGTGCATTCTGTTTGGCCCGCGTCTCCATCAACATCTGCTGAAGCTTCAAGCTCTCAAGTCGCGTGGTCGCCTTGTCGTACATTTCACGGGACTTCTCCGTGTTGTCACGACGTGGCTGAAACAACAGTTAATGCAGATAATTATATAACACTGTGGATTTATTTTGTTATTTGTTATCATTTATGGGAAAGATATGTTTCTTTTGTATTTTTTAATGAAACTGAGAATAAATGTTTGTTGTATTCTTTGCAGCAGTTTGGGGAGTTTTATTTCTTGGTACTTTGATTTTAAATCTAGGATTTTGGTATAAAAAATCATATGAGGAAAAAACCTTAAATAACAAGATGAAACATTGATGCTTCAGTGGAGATGGTTTATAAAAAACAACAACAACTGAACCATGAAACTGTGAAGATGGTTTCAAGAACTACAAATTTAAACATAACCAAGTACCTTTTCTGGGACAAATTTGATTGGTTCTGGCAGCTGGCTCAGCTTGGCCTCCTGCTGGTAGTTACTGAGAGAGTCATGGTCATCAAGGGAGAAACTGACTTCCTTCTTCTTCCTGCTGGCATCAGATCCTCCCAAACCATAATCTGTGCTCGACTCGCCCGCATTATTGATGATGAAGAGTGACGGTTTGTCCTTGAAACCACCATCGGTGTCCAACCGTCGGTCAGATTCTGCTGACTTTCTCTTTTTGTCCAAGTACCGCAACAGAAGTATCACCCCAATAATGGCGGCAGAAATAAGCACTGTGACTATGATAACCACAACAGAGATGATGACAAATTTGTTCTCGCTGCTTTCTACCGCTGCATATGAAGCATTACTGTATGCCATATTGACAATTAGCTCAGCAGTGGCAGTTAAAGGCTCTGGACCTTTGTCCTTCACCTCCAATCCCAAGGTCACTTTAAGGTCATGGTCAATCACCACATTGTTGTTGGACACCAGAATCACTCCTGTTACAGGATCTACTTCAAAGATACCAAGTTCGTTGCCATGCACAATTTGATAGATTAGAGATGCATTATCACCAAAATCTACATCATATGCAAATATCTTGGCAACATATGAATTCTGACTATCAGGATAAATAATCGAAACAGATTTGTTCTCCTTGTTGGGGAAAGTGATGTTAGGCCTGTTGTCATTCACATCTAACACAATCACTCGAATGACCTTTGATCCATTTCTTGAAGGTTCTCCTTGATCTCGTACAATAACAATAAAGTCATACAAGCTCTTCTCCTCTCGATCTAGTGCTCTGTTAGACTGGATAACTCCATCAGCAAACACTGTAAAAGGAAGCTTACGTTCAACATCACTGGGAGACAGGCTGAATGTAACTCGGCTGTTCTCCTCGATGTCCTTATCTTCAGCTTTAAGTCTGGTTATGCTAGTGCCTGAATTGAGGTTCTCAACAATTTCAAACTGGAAAGTCTCTCCAACAAAGTATGGACTGTTGTCATTTCTATCCAGGATGGTGAGTGAAATGGTAGCTGTACCAGTGAGAGGAATATTCCCATTATCAATGGCAAGGACTCTAACAAGAACAAAAGGTTCAATCTCTCTATCAAATGAAGGCTTCACTATAACCACACCATCTTGGTTGACAGTCACTCGTGGTTCATTGTCTATCCTGTATGTTATATCTTTGTTACTCCCTATGTCTCTGTCAGTGGCCTTGACTTGAAGTATTACCTGATCCTGAATAGAGTTCTCATACACACTGGCATTGTGGGAGGTCTGATCAAACACTGGAGCGTTATCATTGTAGTCTGTGATTCGCACGATGAAGCTTGCAGATGAACTCATGACTGGAGTACCATGGTCTGAACACATGACAGGTCACATTATGGATGTCACTTGTCTCTCTGTCCAGAACTGTTTGGACAACTACAGAAAACTGATTAGCAGCAATCTGATTGACAGCAAAGTAGCTGTTCGTAGATACACATGAGACAATGCCATTGGGACCAGTATCACTGTCTTCTGTACTGATGTAAGCAACAAAAGTTCCCAGTTTGGAAATCTCTGATATATTCACGAAACCTGTATTGCCAGGACTGATGGTGCTTATGCTGACCTTTGGTGGGTTGTTACCTGCATCACTGACATATACATAGACCTGGGCCTGAGAAACCTGCCGATTTTCTCCATTGTCATAAGCTTCCACGATGAAACTGTAGTATTTGTTGGCCTCATAGATAAGCTGGTGCTTGATTGCGACATCACCTGTTGTGGAATTTACCGAAAAATAATTCATGATCTGATCTTTATTGGCTTGTAAAGGAGCAATTTGGTAGAAAATAATACCATTGGCTCCACTATCTTTGTCTTTGGCTGAGAGTGTGAGAATTACAGATTGGGCTGGTGTGTCTTCTTCAATCGAAATATTGTACACAGGCTTGGAGAACTGGGGTTTGTTGTCATTAACATCTGTGATAATGATGTCCACGGTCATATAACCTGTTTGTGGTGGAGTTCCCCCATCTCTTGCCACGACCTGGAGTTTGTAACTATCTGTGATTTCTCTGTCCAGTGCCTTCTTGACATAAATCTGGATATTGAAGCCTATCAGTCTAGATTCCTGTGTCAGGCCAAACATATCACTTTCAGGGACAATGGCATAGCTCTGAATCCCATTCTTACCTCCTGTGTCATTATCCTCAGCACTAGGAATCGAAAAAGAAGCATTTATTGTCGAACCTTCAGAAATCAGCAGAGTGATAGTATCTGGTGTAAATGTTGGTACGTGATCATTGATGTCTTCCACATGGACTGTTACTGATACAGATGTGACCAATATACCTTCATTTATGACAGCCACTGTGAAGTCCAGTATACAGTCCAGTTGCTGGCTACAGACACTCTCCCTGTCTATCACAACCATTGTGTAGAGATCACCTGAGGAGTCATTGAGAGTAAACAAATGTTGATAGTTATTTTTCAGAAACTGGTAGCGAAGTTTCGAAAGCTGTTCTGGTGATAAAGTCTTGTTAAAGCTCGACACACTGCCTATCTTCTGACCACTTGGTAACTCTTCTCTCACTCTGAAATCTAGTTTAGTATCCTGGCCTTGAATTTCTAGCACCATCAAGGTTAAGGACACAAGGACTGCCACAACAGTTGCCATGGTAACAGAGTTGTGTTGAATAATGCGGCCCTCAGAAAGTCATGACTTCAATCTGAAAATATACAATGTTCATATGATATATATGTCATGATTATATTTCTGTTTTTATACATTTTGGTATGTGTATCCCGTTTTATGGCTTAAAAATAAAGCACTGCATTTAATAATTTATGTGTCATGCTGATTTTATCTTATTATTTTTTTTATATGCTTAGATCAAAAAATCAATTCATAAAATTTTGTCATCAATTCAGTAAATAAGTCAACTTTTGGTGTAACACTATCAAAGTTATGGTTCCTAAAACACAATATGCCAATGAGCTTAACTTAGTTGCAATCTAGTGTATGAGTAACAATGAGGTTAATACTGTTCAAACACATAGGCTATAATAGGTGACTTGTTTGGTAAAGATTGGCAAAAACAGTTCAAATATAGGAAGTAATACAGGAGACTTTCAGCGTACTCATCAAATAAAGACTCATTATGGCAGTGTAATGTATTGGAGGAACAAATCATAACCATGACTCTTGACTTTTGCTGAGCAAATCCAAGAGTGGCAGCATGAAAGCTGGCAGGGAGCTGTGTATATTTGATCAAAGGCTTCCCGGTCTTAATTCCACACGCTAGCACCTGACTTGATCCGACATTCACACAAAGTCATATTGTAAAAGTTATGAAAGTTTGCGAGTTATTGTACCAACTTGGGTGAAGGGGGAAGGCCAAGAGAAAGTTGTTGAACTTTTCCATGTGTACAGAGGGTTATACAGCATTATACAGGCGATCACATCTTGTCTTAGATGATGTTTGCCCACAACTTAGTTCTGTCCCACGTCATCTTGATACAGAACCTCTGTGTACGATGATTGTGGTCGGTTGGTAGGCAAATAATGAGGCGGGATTATTGTTGACTGTTTGTTAACATGGGTTATCGTAACTACTGAAATATTTCTAATTAGATGGCACCTTGAAAGACACTTCCTTTGATTATGAGGCCATGAATTGCTGATAGTTTAAACCAACTTCTAAGATTTCCAAAGACTGAGGCATGCAATGTTAAGAAATGTATTAGCAGGCAGGGGGTTTGGCATAATGTTTATTTATCAGTTTAGACATTAAAGCATAGAAGGACGATAAGACAGGAGCCCCTTAGAGAGAGGATAGCATAAATAAATATTAAACAATTAAAATTTAAGAATGTGTATGCCTAATTTGTATGAATTTGATAATAACAGTAAAAATAAAAATAATAATGATAATAATAATAATAATAATGATAATAATAATAATAATAATAATAATAATAATAATAATAATAACATATATTTGAACTCTCCCCCTTTTGGAGGGAGACTCCCACATTTAATGTTCAAAATTATTTGAAAATAAGAGGTGTTTTACACATTTTCAGAAATCTTCCTACTTGGAAACCGGGATAACTCACTTCCTTCTTTGTTTGTATGCAAATAACAAATCACCCACTTTGAAAGTGAAAATCTCCCACTTAAGCATTTGAACAAACTAGCATGTATGTAATAATAAAAAATAATAATAATTTTATTTCTGAAAAATATTTACACAAATGTAGAAAATTAATAAATCTCAAACCTTGCACATTTCCAATCAATATTTCCTATTAAGATCCTTTCTCTTTGCACTACTTTATGGTCCTTTGTGTCTTATCTGTTCGGAAGTGTGACTTTTAATGAAGTCTTTGCTTGTGAATTTGATTGCAGAGGGGTGGGGAGGATTATCAGGGGTGGTGGGGAGGATGAGGCAATCAGAGTGCACCTGAGTATTTTATTGACCACTGCATTAACAAGGTGCAATAACACTGACCATTGGTACCCAGGGTGGAAGGTGTGACATGTGTGGCAGGGGATCCATAGGTGTGAAAGTAGCTTCACTTGTCATGGGGTGGGGATTGGAAGGTGCAGCAAGAGAAGATGTTGACTATGGTGAACAGAACCAAGATGGATTTAGAAAGGTCAAGGATGTGGTGGACTAGGGATGGAGTTGTCAACACTAGTCATTATCCAGGTGTTGTACATTGAAATAAATATAGGCAAGTAAACATGGATATATAATACACCTAACAATTAGGACAACTCTGATAGGTTGTTATTTCCCATATATGTAATACTACTGTAACACACATTTCTGGTTCTTTTTCTTAGATAAAGGTAACAACAAAAGTTAATTATTATATTTGTTATCTTTGATTCCCCTCAAAGAGAATACCATACATAAATTCCACTACAATAAATTTAAAATCAACAATATTTGCCATCTTTTTAAAAAAAACTTTATAACAATTGTACAGCAGAAATATGCACCACTAATAGTTCACCTTTCACAACTGTCATATAGTATCTCAGTTTTATGGATGGTTCCATAAATCTGCCAACCTTGCTGTCAGGTAGGTACCAAGTGGCAGAAAATGGAGAGGAGGCCGCAGAGAGTTATGAGAGACCCCTAGGAGGTGGGGCTCAGATAGTTACCATAAAGATGCAATTAGCTTAAAAGCAGTTCCTAGGAAACTTCTACCTAACTGGTTTATAAATAAATAGGTTTTTTCTTTTAGGTAAGAGTGAAACTTAACTTAGCAAAAACAACAAAAATAACAGTAATAATAAAATCTATGTTCCCCACTTAAGCAGAAAATATATTTTACTGCTAATATTTACTATTTAAAGGATTCAATATTATTTGATGAACACAGGTCCTGTTCTACTATAATGACGCTAGTATAAGTCACCAGAATGCAAATATTGCCCCACCAATGAGACAAGCCTTTTAAGTCATCATATTAATAAATTATATATAAAAGTTGCATTCAAAGGTAAAAATAATAATCTGGGATACAGAAGTGTGACTTGTTATGGAGAGTTGCAAAATTTTCAAAAAAGAAAAAATATCAAAGGCCACTTCTGAAAGTCAATTGAAACAAGATTTACAAATGCACTACTTTCCTCCCTAATCCAATGATGTATTCATACATCTGACGCATCATGGCACGTCATCTGTTTCATCAATATGAGGATTATAGTCTCTGAATAAATATTCAAAAAGTGTACCAACAGCCTGAATGGCGAGGTTGTGTATTATAACTGGATTATTTTATGGTTTCGGATCAACCAAACTGAACACATCCTGTTATTCATTTTTCCATCTAAATGGGCCTCAGTAATTTTAACAGCTTGAAAAACTGACATTTGAAAATCAAAGATTCTGTTTGTGTATTTGTTAGCCAAAACCCTAAGCAGTAAAACAGACTATGAAAAGTTTAAGCAGTAAAACAGACTATGAAAAGTTAATGTATATCTTTAAAAATAAAAATTAAAGAACATTTTCAATTTACTTATCTGTTATAAAATGGAACTAAAGTGTACAACCAAATAGTGTTAAAACAAAGATTATTTTTGTGTAATATATGTTAATTAATATTAAGTACCAGAAAATAAAGACATACTACGTCCTTTACTTGTCCCTCATGTGTAAAATCATGTGACTTCAATTAATTGAAATGTTATCTTTACCTGAAATGAATCATTGGTGTATTATACAGTAATGTGTTATGCTTGGTTTCACAACAAATTAAAAACAAACCAACAGTTTATCAGTATATGAAACCATGACAAACAAGATTTTCATCCATACTGAAGTCCTTAATCCTCTACAGGAATAACAAAACATAAAAATTTGGCATTTTTTCTTAAACTCTGTGCGTGTGGATTCTTGAGAAACTTTAAGTACACCTATACCGGTATAATAACTAACAATACAATCTTGAAATACAAGATACTTTATTTAAGTAGTATCTACTGTGGGAACATCTATTCTAACAGCATTTATTAAATCTCATTCACAGAAAGACCAAAGATTAAGTAACAAAGAGTTCAGAAATTAAAAATATTTTATTTCATTAAAAAACCCAACCCCAGACTGGTTGCCCACAAAACATCGCCATCACAACCACTGAAGTTTTTTAGGGAGCAAAAACTGGCTTTCAACATACTCGGCATGGTGCATCTTAATTTTTTCTAAACTTTCATGTCATGTGACTAGAAAATTGTCGTCGGAGCGACGGCACCTGATACATCAGCATGTAATACAGAAGGATAAACTCTGTTACATTGTATTTGATTACCCAGATCATGTAATTAAATCTCTTGATTATAATCTCCAGCATTCAAGAACAGGGTTTATAGGGACTTTGTTTGTACACTTTATAAAGACATTAAAGTTTCTAAGGTTTCAAGAGAGGTTAAAATGCTTGAACCAATTTTGTGTTTTGCTGTTATATTTCGTTCTCATTCTCATTGCTAAATTTATGCTTTTTCTTACTGTAAATTATAGTGAAGTTTATAATCATCATGTTGAATAAAAAAAAGAGGTCTAACACTTTGTTTTAGAAAAAACTAGTGAAAAAAATCTCATAACATAACAGTTTTGTTCCTTTTTTTATTGCTGATAATTTTTTATTCTATTTTCAACTTTAAAGAAATTTTAACATATGTTTTGATCTTTAAAAAAAATGTTTCAACGTCAAACTTTTTAATTGATTTCAAATACATTTATAAACATACACAACAACTACAATCACATTTAAGATTCATATATCCTAATATTTAGATTACTGACCTTTATCTGAGAGTTGACCATGTGAGAATAAGTATGATATCCGCCATATTGGCATTATATAACAATACAACCATCAGTGAATTGTAATGTTGCATGTTTCCATAGCAACCTTCTAATGGAGTTACAGATGTTGACTAATTAATCATGCCATATTGTCATGTGGCATCATGGCAGTGTCAATACCTGCATGGACTTCCACGTTAGTAATATTTAATTGTAAACCTGACATTGCAGAAATATAAAAATATGAATATTTCAATTGCCATCATCATTGCCAAGTTCAAGTACCTGACCAACTATTGTTTTTACTAAAATGTGATACAGGATAGATGATAGCCACTGAAGGGTCTATGATAGAAATATGACTTTGTCCTTCACATCTAATTGATTAAATAACATTAGTTGGTTTAATTACAAAATCAACAGAACTTTTGTTTTTGTTAGCAACTTTTTATGTATTCAACTTATAAAGAGACAAAAATATAAACTAAAGAAGCCATAATATGAAGACATAAAGAACACATAGCCAAACAATAAACAATTTTTTGTAAACAACAATCTGCATCTAAATGAACAAATCTACTTAAAGCAGATAACAGAGTGATTAAGATACAAGGACTTCAAAAGGACATCCAATGATAGGGCAAGTATCCAAGGAATGTTCTATAGATACTTGGGTACTGATACCACAGATTTAATTGTTTTGTTCAAACAGTATCTACATCAGTGTTGTTGGAGACTCTGGTGCTAGCAAACAGTCAACAGAACAGGTGTTGTGACTGGTGTTACCTGTACAAACATACAGGTAACTGACCTATAATACAACTATACAGGTCTACAGATAGGAAGGATAGAACATGTTTTGTTATATCAGTCAGCAGGGATGAAGCCATCAGTTACTGTTGTGACGAGTTGTCACGCACACATATTTGTGAATTTATTGTTAGACAATTTATTATGTTTTGAATTCATATAAATATTTTATAAATTTGTATATAAATGTATTTATTTATAAACAATTTTAACCATATTTTGAATAAGTAATAAGAAAGTTTAAAAAATATATTTAAAATTTTTCATTTGAAAAAGTTATCCACAAAATAATAAAACTATTTATTACAATTAACAGAATTCTTCCAACAACACTGACACACAGAAAAGCAAACAAACTTACCCGAAATAATTAAAAAACATCTATCAAGAACAATCCATCCACGAAAAATCTGGCATCTACTTCAGCCACTAAAGTACAAGATAGATGACAATAAATCCACAACGGTACTTGAATCCTTCCCTCTACACTCCCAGCCACAGCCTTGCTGTAGTCCATGTGGACATTGAGGCACATCCAACCATAACTACCTGTATCAGTCTACAACCTTCCTACAAGACTGTCCTCAGTAGAACCAGCTCAAATATCACCTGGGACCGAGACATTGATGGTCATGTGACCAGATTCTATTGTTGAAGAGTTACTAACCCTGACATCTGATACATCCACAACTGTCAGATGAACAATGTCAACAAAAACATCCTTTATGATGGCTGCAAGATATCTTAATCGTGATAATCTACCTTATCTTATCAATCCAGATCTTATAAAGAACAATCATAGATTAAACGTTTAATCATGTCGTGGTCGTACAGGGGCCGAGGCATAGAATGGACTCAAATGATCATATCTCACGTGCTGAAAATCTTCAAGTCAGTTATGATTCATGACGGACAGGCTTCCATTGTCTTAATGACGTTATCAGAATTAATTAAGCAAAGGTAAACGACAGGTGCTAATTAAGTACTGGACATGCAGGGTAGAATAAATGTCAGTCATCTACAGAAAAACAACTTCACCAGAATATTTTACTTCTGAATTTTGAATATTTTCTCTATGTTAATTATGTCACTGTTGAGCTGGAACTGTCACATTTATGGAAAATTATGGTTTTATGAAATTTTGCATATTTTGCCAATGATAATTATGCAAGTTTCTAGCAAGACTTGTCAGTTTTATTGAAAATAAAGCTTTTATTAATTTTTTATATGAAATGTTCATCAGAATAAGCAGTTTTATAACCACAAAAGTGATTCCTAAATAGCTTTTAATATTGTTTATAATCTACGAAATCAATTAGACACAGGCCATGTGGTACTTTATGTCTTATTTTCTTCATAACACATAATGTTTCCATATATCATATTAAAGCAACTTTTATTTATATAACTTGAAAACATACACATTGTACTACAACATAATAATACTGGCTAAATAGCTGATTTTTGTCATAACATTTGCAAAATATTGGCACTGGAATTCAAATTGATTTTAAGAAAACATCAAAGTTTGAACTTATTTGTAACTTTGTATACAGGTTCCATATGGCCATATTTTACCCACTATATCTAAAATGTACATACCTTATCATAATAATGACATTCTTTATTTCTAATTGTCTTTTTTGTTATGAGACAAACAAACCTCAACACAGTCTTTTTATTTATTAGACAGACGATCCTATTTCAGGTACATGTACTCTTGCATTTTGACATGTACTAAAAATTATATTTGTAAATAGGGTTTTGAAAAACTTTAATTTTATAAACTTAAATTTAATAAAAATTGCAATCTATCTCCTTATCTTTATTAAATGCCCCTCTGAAAAATATTTAAGGTAACAACATACAAGTTTACCATATTCATGTACACAAATCTAAGTGCATGATTTTGACAAATCATCATCTGGCTAAGATGATAATAAAAAGTAACTTTATTACATTTGGAAACTGTCTACATTTCCAATTCACTGTCATTTCATGGTCACTGGAGCATAAAATATATCGACTTCATGTCCCGGTTTGGTGCGCAATCTTGAGGTTTCATCTTCATAAACAACATCTCAATATAGAGGAAGAGAGAGGGGAGAAATATTTACAACACCTAAACCTGTTAACCAGTCTGTTAATGTATGCACATCCTCTGGATTTAGTATTTAAAACCAGTCAAGCCTGAATAAGATGTTACCCCTCATGCACTTTGAGTGAAGGTATCTGTATGAAAAATCTCAACTCGTGAATAAAATTAATGAAAGTGACTTAACAGGATTTTAAACAAGATTTTTTTTTTACAATATGCGTCTGCTGATAGCATTAGTCTCCATAAGTAATTATGTCATAGTATACGTCAGTTTCATATTTTAGGGTCTTTCCTAAAGATGCAGTTTAGTTTTTCCACAGTTTTTGTTTAAAATTTAATAATGAATCTATATCCATCTTTGAAATCTATACATCATTAATTTTCATGGACATCCCTCAAGACAAGGTTTGGAGGGGTTATATTGCAGGGGAGGAGTGAAAAGAAAATTATGAATATAAAATGAAGACATTTTGTATAGCTAAGTATGGTATCAGATGTACACATACAGACAAGAAGGACATAATTATGGCAGGAACATTTACCTGGTTGGACCAACAAAAGGGCCCTGCTGAGTATAGGCTCTCGTTACGGCAGCCAAGACACAAAACCTGTCACATACGACAATAATGTCTCTTTCATACCAACCCAGAGTAACTCCACAACCATACAAGAGAGGACGAGCAACAGCCGTTCATATAGCCCAGTTTGTACTGGTGTTGCAATGTTGAGCTAAATAAACCTGTTGTTGAGTATGATTAGGTAAATATTGATGACAAATTTGAAACTAAGCATGAATCATAAAAAGTGGATTGTACTCTTGGCCATTATTCTATGATTCTGAACAATTATATATACAATTTTGATCATATATTTGCCTGATTTCATCAAACACTTTTAGCATCTTCACAACCCTATTTAATATTAGCTCTCTGATTTTATAGTTTACCATTAGTTTTCTTAAATTTTTTCTTTTTATCATGTTTATTTCTCATTTACTTTAGACACATATTATTTGTTCTTACATAATCCAGAATGATCTCATGTTAAAAAGGTCCTCATTTACATATTTTATCTACCTGATTTAACACAAAACAATGTGTTTTATCTGAGACTTAATCCACTTTCTCTGTGCTTCAAAACAAAAGCTATTATTTATCCTGACTCATAAATTGTACATGATTGTACTGTGCCAGCACTATAAACCAATTAGTTCTGTATATACCCTGTAGGCATGAAATAACAGATAGCGACAAAACATGAACGTAATTAAGTAAGGTGTTTATGGATCCAATCCAGCACCAAACTGCACTGTAAGGAAGTTCAGATGACAGGTAACTGCAGCAAATGGATTTAAACTGCAGGACTGGAGATTGGGTTTGAGAAGGCTATGTGCAGCTAAAGCCGTTTCAATAGCAACATTATGCATCTTTAGATGGTATTGTTCAATTAAATTGATCAAGCAATATCCACTTCCTAGTCTTTAATATTGTATACAATGCAACATTTTACAGTGTCGGATATATGTTATTGTAAATGAAAGTCACCCATCATTACTTGCATCTGGGATTTAGATTATGTTAGGCAATAGTGTGAGCCTAGATTTTGTCTTTACTAATTGACACAGGTAAACAATTTTTCAAATAAGTATAATAGACACTTATATAAAAGAACTGCTGAAAATGAGGATCATTTTGTTTAAATTTAATTGTCATCTGTAGGTTTTGAACACTTGTTCTTTCATGTCAATTTTATGGTACGATGTATTGCAAGTTTAATTGCGTATCTCCTATCGTACTACACGGGACACCATAGTAACAGCTGTCTATGGTTATACATGTATATGACATCTAATTGTCTCCTATACAGACTCATTCACTACATCAAAATGTTACAGCAATTACATTGAAATGAATACACCTTATGCAAATATTCCCAGCAGGTAAATCCTATGATAGATCAATTATTCTACATTTTGATATGATTGTCCATCGGAATACACACCCACAAACATCTAGTAAATGTTACTTCCCCTGTAACAGAAATGTAATATAAGAAAATGGAGTGTGAAGCACTGGTCAAGTATATCATAGACATTTCAGAAAAGGTTATTTTAAAATCCTTTTTAGTTTTTTAAGTAACATGCACTAGTGTTCAGTAGTTTTATTACCAATATTCTATTTAAAACATTTTGTGAGATAGTTTTTAAACATATACTTACATCTGTATACACTATTTCCATATGATTTAGAGCTATGTCTCTATTATGATATTTTCAATTGATCAATTAAACATTTTTAACATACTGCTTTTCAAAACTAATGCAGCACATTTAATCTGTTATGTTTAACTGCTATCATTACATACTTATTTTAAGGTCTCCTGTGCTGCTTGAATGACATAACAAAAGTGAGCATGATGTATGAATAAAGAGTTTCTATATTTGTATGTGGAAGACGAATGGTGCATTTATAAAAGACGGACATTCAAAGATTTCACTAATTGGCCATGACGTTATCTCGAGACTTTTGAATAGAGAAAATCTGTATGCACATTTTCAGTTTGTTAAGAAATTTAAAATGACATACAATGTAATAAAAGCAGAGGTTAATCTGGGCAGTTTGTTAAGAAATGTTGAATGGCTGACAATGGCATACAAATTGTATAAAAATCCAAGGTTAATCTGACCTATTAATCCCCACAGATAACATCAAGCCATGGCTTGTAAACTTGTTTGATTTCATTTCCTTGATTCTTTATGTTATAAAATAAATGTTACTCCAACACATTTTTAATTTGTCTTTTTCCAATCTACTGGTACTGGGCATTGATGTATACTTTTAAAAGGGTCTGATAATAATTTTCTTAAAAAAATATATATGCGCTAGAGATAATACATAGATATTTTCACATGAAACACTTTTAATATTATTTTTATCGTATCCTTCTTCTAGATTACCTTTTTCTAGGTACGTTGCATTTTTTTTTCTAATGCTTGTTTATTAATGTGTTTACAAAACAACAAAAATATTTCAAATCATGCAATTCACAAATTCTTTCTTGGGTCTTCAACAAAATATTACAAACAAACATGACCAAACAAACATATAACACAGACATCCATACTTTCACCTAGAAAGATAAAAGTGACCACCCTTGCTAGGCTCTGTATGATTTTGATGTGTAGAGTTTAAAACCTGTAAGCGGTTAAGATCCTTCAATTTCCCTCTCAGACCTTCCTGAAGAGCCCAGGTTTGAGGGCTGTTTAATAAGTTTAGAGAGAAATGTTTGTCACAAATGTTACATTGAGCTGCACTTCAATCTGCAAGGTGGCAAACAGTGCTAACTTAAAGAAAAACTTACTGCCTTGTATGAAACATGTGTGTGCAGTCAGATATCCATACAAAAGCCCCGATAAAGGTTTTTTGATTATGTGAAGCAATCAAGACTATGATTTTGAAACCTAAGTTTTGATTGTGTGTGTTCTTTAAAAATGTTAAAATTGTCATATTTTAAGAGGATTGCAGGTAGTCCCAGCAAGATAGGATTTGGTGATGGTACCAAAAATCTAGCATCACTGATCTCTCAAATTTCCCATGGTTCATTTGTAGCTTTTCTGGAAGGTTTTAGCATAAGTACTAAGTCATACACCATCGCTCAGCTATTTATACACAAATAAAGAACAAAGCAGATTGTCTATGTTGGCATTTATAGCTGGTATAAACATTTCCTATGTATAATAAGCAAAAAATAAATCTAATGTTTCCGACAAGCGTCTTTATGGTAATAGGACAGAATGACAGGCCGACAATCACAGCAGTGTCTCACACAAGCATTGAGTTTGAAAATTAATTCAGTAAAATGTGCGTAAGAAGAGCATTATGGATGATCATAAAGATCATGCATGGATAAATGGGCCGAGATATAAACAGGGTCATTCGAGAGAGAGGGGCAAGGGAGTCCAAGGTGGGAGATGGTGAGGAGATTACAGTAAATGGGAGACATTGTCATAAAACCAGCTGGCCACTGGAAAGGTTTAAATTATCTCCCAAAGGTACAAGATAGATGATCATCTAGCCTAAAAACTGTTACACACTAAACACCCCAAACCCCAAATTTGATATTTTTATATTTTCTCTGGCTGGAGGGTTGATGATTTGATTTGTTAAGTAAGTCAGGTAAGTAAAGGTAGGTACAAACGAGTAAGTGACCGGAAAATGTTGAAGTAAAGTATAAGATTAGGGAACATTATACAGATAGACAGCTCTCATACATTTTGAGGAAATTTAATAAAATGATGAAATTTAAAAAACTTTACTTTAAATGCCAAGTGTATATACTATATAAGTATATTTAATTTCAGTAATGGTTATTCTATATCTATAGTACATTGTCAAAACAAACTATGATAAAGCAGTGTATTTATATACATAAATGGTTATTAATATCAAATTTTGATGATTAAATAATAATAGTATAAAAGATATCAATTAAACTAAAATTGTACAGAAACAGTTATGTGATGTATAAGTTATAAATGACAGCAATAACAAATATTTCAAATATAAAATCAAATCTTACCTACTGTGGTTAATAATCCATTTGAATCAAACTGACATATGAAAACTGTTTGTATCATATAAAACAGCTTATAATATTGTACTCCTCTGTATAATGTTTTACTTCATGCACAGTTAGCCATGCATTCTAGATGCAGTACTTTAACTACTGTAGTCTACTATGATAAAACCGGACTATTTTTCTTAACACACAAACATCACCATTGTATATCCATACACTTCCATTAGGAGGCATACAGTCTACTTCACTTTCAGAACTTTAATTTACATTAATTATCACTTCAGTATGACTGTATAGTAAACTGCCATCTTCAACATGTAAACTCCCCTAGCCTTCTACTGTCACCAATCGCCCCAATAGCCAGGACAAGTACGGCCACTCTGATTGGCTGCCTGAACTTCAGAGGGAATGGTCTCAGCCAATCAGAATTAACTATGGATTGTTAAAGCAATATTTGATGATAGTAGTCTTCTGCTAGCTGTTTAGTAATGAAAGGAGTTTTGACAAGCATATAGCGAGAAGCATTCAATAACTTTCTTTCTCTACATTTCAAGTGTCTTTAGAAATCTGTGTTATTTTTATGCTGAAATAAAAAGTTTGTAAATTGATATATTTAACTATTGATAGATTGGAAAACATGAATTTGCAGTGATTGAATCTGTACCTTGAAAAGATAATTAAACCAAATAGACGCCTACTTTGTACAAGAGTTAGTACCAATTAAAATCAAAGTTTTTTTTATTAATTATGACGACAGGTGAAAGAGGTGTAGGGTGAAGTATAACAATGACGGTGAAGTAAAAGTGAAGATGTTTTTTTCTGATAAGACTTAAAACTAGACTAAGTTTCACTTTTCTTTTTATCCAAAAATGGTTAATTTAATTATGTAGAAAGAATAACACTTATTTGGAATGTGCTTATTGGTAATCAAAACTCAAAAAAAGATAAAAATAACAGAACAAGTTGACATAAAGATTAAATTTACATTGACTCATTAACAGCTTGATTCGAGTATGTAAATAATGATTGTTGATACTGCCAAAACAAAAAAACAACAAAAACAACAACACTACCAACCATTTATGTTCAAACAATAACTTTAGCTTTTAAATTTATACTTTTACTTGTAAAGGACATAAATCTTCAAACAGCATTGAAAGAAATACAGTGTTAAGAGTTCAAGACACAATCCAGTCCCATTATCTCTACCGGAACCTAGTTATGAATGTGTACTGACAGTGTTTGCTACGCAAGTTGTTACATTTGATTGGCTAAAATCCCAGGGCTCAAGAACCAGTCAACATTCCACTTGATTTGCATTAAAGGGGACAAAAAGTGTAACCAGTCCACTTACTGGTGTCCCTATCATAGACATTCACACACTTTGTAAAAATATTGAATTGAGAACTTCCAACAAACAAATGGATTATGTTTTAAGGGTGTCAATCTGGGAAAAATATTATTTTTATAACTTTATTCACTTATATATTTCAGAGAGTTTAGGTGTCTATTACATTTCTACCCAAAAAACAATTTTCTCTTTAAAGTCACCAAACTAAGCCATTACAAACAAGATGCTGAATAAGTATAAAAAAAAGAACAGGACTGTTAAATTAATGAACATTTAACACAAAAGCATGATAAAATACAGACTAAAAGATTACTTTATAAATTACAACATACTGGCAATACAATTCAAGCAGCACGGATCTCTTTTTTTAAAATGATACCAATTTATGAAAGTAACAACACCTGTTTTCATCATTAGAAAATCTTCAAAAGTCACATAATAAAATCTGGATAATATATTTTGCTACCTCCTTTTAGCTCAAAGAGGAAAGTATTCACCATTTAGCCAATCCTGGACTGACGGAGACAGTCAGTCTGATATCGCAGGCCATTTTGACAGTTCTGTTTTGCCCTGTTTACAACCCCTCTCGATAACCCATGACAAACTCGCCTGCCCCTTAATTACCCATAGATGGCGCTACTATCCCCATGTAAACTGTGCCAAACTGTCCACTGATACCTATACAGACAACATACAGTAGGCTCTCGTAACTTGTGGGTTGTTTGCGGTCACTCAGGTTTGTTTGTCCGAGGAGAGATTATGTCAGATTATTCACACCTTACCACAGACACTCAACATCTTGCCTGTAGTTAACAGAGGCTTAGATGCAAGCAGCCAGTTCAGATACCACAGACACTCAACATCTTGCCTGTAGTCAACACAGGTTTAGATGCAAGCAGTCAGTTCAGAAATCCATCATGGTTTTGTACATCAATTTCTTGTTTTTTGTTTGTTTTTTTTTACTAAAATATCATGTCATTGTTTTGAGAATGAACACAACATTTGCCCTGAAAATATCTACTTCATTTTTGTTCAGTTTTTTGAAATTCAGAAACATTGCAAGAAGCACACTTTAGCATTTAATGGATATTATAATAAACTGACAATGAAGGTGTGCTGTTAATCCCAAATAAATAAAAGTACATATCTCCAGGTGTCTAGAAGAGTTGTTGGGTTGAAACATTTAAACCCCAATCATTTACAGGCAGCCATTGAAGGCAAACAGCAGGTAACACTATTATAAAGCTCTAATGGCACATATTGAAGTGCTCACTACTGCTTGAATGCAGGATTGTTTTGCTTTGTCATGGTGATGATAGTCGTAATCTATAACTTTAAACAGGACAAAATACAGCCCAGTTAAGATATATTGCATTGACCATGTCTTAAATAGATGAAAAACATTACAGTTTTGTAATTATATGAATGAAGCAATTGTGTAGGAACAATAATCTGACTGAATTTTTCCATTTGTTTTGAAAACATACAATTTGTACTGTAAACATGTACTCATATATCTCATTCTTTCAAATAAAAAGAGAGTAAATGTGCTTAAATTAATGTATACACCCTTGTCATAGATGTCAAGTAATTGAAATATGTTCAGTACATGTCAATCCAACCATTAATCAATTAGAATGATATGGTTATCATTTGTTTCAATAAATTCCCCAATAAATAAATCACTTTTTAATCAATCAATCACTTTCACCAATACAAACCTATCACAGCCTATTAGTACAAGTATGAAGGGTCAACATGACCTAAGTCACAATCATTTTAACCTTGAGTCAGCTATGTTTGTTAATATCACCTAATATCACACAGTAAAACTAAGTAACTCAGTAGGAACATCATTCAAGGGTATCATGACATATTCCCAGACAGATAACAGCAAACAGTACAGGTCCTGATCAGACAGTTTCAAGCGGAAGTGCGATGATCTGGATCTACACTATCTGCCTAAGCCTGATCAATTTGTGCTCAACAGGTAAAGAGCTTAAACAACTATTTACATATATGATTGACCATAACATAACGGCTCTTTCCACATAGGTAAACTATACCAGTCTTGGATAAATATTTTGCAATAAAGGCGGAAAAGATTAGTGCACCATTTTGCGCTATTTTTAACGGATTGTTTGACGCTAGGATGATACCCACAGGACATTTGACACCTGGGTTCTTAAGGGTGTTCCAAGAGAGGCTCAGAATGACAGGCCCAAGGGGTCAATGACGGCACCTTTTTTGTTTATAAACAGTATTAGGGTGAAGAGCTCTAATTAAATAATGTACTGATTGCTTTGTAAGATAAAAAGGTGCAGAATTCACACTATGATAGAAAGATGATGTAGCTATGTTGTTGTGATGTAGTTAGGTTACATTTTGAGTGATGGTTGATGGTGTTTAAAGATAGTTTTGTCCTTTCATTATCATGAAAAACAACAGAACTGCTACAACTATGATTATTTGTTGCTACACTGTATTATACAATATACTATATTAACAAAACACAATTTTTCCTATTCCAATATTAATGTTAATTAATTTTCATATATTTATTTGTAATAAAAAAAGTATTTCTGGCCCCAAAAGTGACAGAAGAAGCACCATGTAACATCTGCCACAATGAATTACAATCATGTTCTGCTTCCATGCACTTACAAACAGTTTCGATGTGGAACACGTCTGTCACATACATTACCTTTGACACCTCTCACATGTTCACATCCTCTTTCTAACAACATCACAACCAAACATTGACTTGCATACATGGTGACTACAACCAACTATTGTGGTAAGATGTTTTTGCTTGTCATTCATGCCCCCACAAAAAAAGCCAGCCCCTATGCTATTTATGCACGGCAGACATAAAAATCTTGACAGGATTATATGCATACATAGACTGTAGGTCTCAACAATGCATTTTTATCTCCATTTATTTCCATTTGTTTATTTCCTGCCCAGTCTTGGAGACTGTCTTTCTAGTTACAAAATTACATAGAAAAGTGAGTAGGTTTGTTTTTTTTTTGCTAAAAAGTTTGGCTAAGTGTTGCCTTAAAAACTTATAGTAAATGCTTTCACTGTCAGTTTTTGCTAAATTGTAAGTTGATAAATGAAGTCTTGACAACATGTCTGCTTAAGGAAGTCCAGCATTGAGGCTTTGAAGATTTATTTAATACTATTTTACATCTTAAGATCATAGAGGTCTACTACTGTTTGTTAAACAGAAATACCAACTTGAATCCCTTTGAATACAGAGTCTTTTCCCAAACATTCAACTACCGGGATAATATTCTTGGCACAACAAATGTATAAACCTGGTAACTCCAGCATCACCATGTATAAACCGGGTAACGGTGTATAAACCTGGTAACTCCAGCATCCCCATGTATAAACCTGGTAACTATGTATAAACCTGGTAACTCCAGCATCACCATGTATAAACCTGGTAACGGTGTATAAACCTGGTAACTCCAGCATCCCCATGTATAAACCTGGTAACTATGTATAAACCTGGTAACTCCAGCATCCCCATGTATAAACCTGGTAACTATGTATAAACCTGGTAACTCCAGCATCACCATGTATAAACCTGGTAACTATGTATAAACCTGCTAACTCCAGCATCCCCAATGTATAAACCTGGTAACTCCAGCATCCCCCATGTATAAACCCGATGACTCCAGCTTCCTAGAATCAAAACCCCCATGTTTAAACCTGATAACTCCAGCTTCCTAGAATAGCAACATTATATTGACATGATGCAAACCTTGGACAAAGATGAGTGAGATGATGGTAATAAGGTGTTTTTGATGACAGATTTAATCTGAGAGCTGTCAATTATCTCTATAGTTCCAGCTGCTGCCACTTGTCCTTTATCCACTGTGTGTTGACATGGACTCAAATTTATTCATGAAAAATATGAAAATCATCCTTTATTCGGCTCTTTCCGCCATGTCATCCTATTATCAATATCTATCAAGCCCAGTTTGGCCATGTCAAATTGTTTGTAAAACTCTCGTCAAAGTAAACAAGGCCTTACAGAATTGCTGTAATGTATTTTTCAGAAACTGTTGTGACTATCATGGTTGTTCTCTATAAAAACTTTTTCTTTGGTTCAGAATTTGAAACTGTGAAAAAAACACCAGGAAACCCAATCTGCATTTGAATAATTAATGCTTTAAATGAACCAACCTTTCTTTGATATGGGAGCAAAGGGTAAAGATAATTTATCTTCCCATAAATATCAAACAAATATCATCATCATCATGGATGCAGAAAAAAAACTTTGAAATTATAGATGAGTTCGAATTGACAGAGGGGTTGGGGTACATGCGGCCTGGTTTGACCCTGGAGGGACAAAGGGTTGTAGTTTGGGACATTCAATATCACTGCAGTCTCATAAACCAACTCTGACACCAGCTTGGCATAGATCAAACTAAGAATAAAACTTTAAGATCAGAAGGGAAAAATAAAATTAAAAGAGACAACCAATGTACTTTAGAAAAAAGAAATAAGGCATATAGATTTGTCAATGCTTGAAAAACATGCAGAATAGAGGATGTGTTTTTTATATCATTTTTTAAATACCAGGACATCAGTTACATGATTACGATCATTATTGTGTATTTTATTGATATATATAAATATTATATTATTGCTGTATTACTTAAACTATTATTGTTGTATTATTTTAACTACATTGTAGTGCTCAAAGACAAGAGAAACATTATAAAATTAAAAAAAATATAAATATTTTTGTCATTTGTGAAGATTTTGATTTTAATCATAAAACAAAACAGGATAAAATGAATTAAACTATGATTCTAAAACATCATTAAAAATAAAACAATTCAATGTACTTGTTTATTCCAAAAACACTACAAAACATCTTTCCACAACCAGGCCCAGAATCCCTTTCGAATCCATTTAAGACCTAAAACCCCGGCATCATATACAGTTTATCCTTTAACTGATTCTTATCCATTAATCTGTCCAAGCCCCTAATGGCTCTAATCCCTTTATCTGACCCCTGACACCTTGCTACAGCCCCTTATCTGTTGATCCAAGGGCAATAACCCATCCACCCTAACTGTTACTATCTTAATGCTGCAAGATACTGAAGATGGCTGCTAAGACTTTAATGTTTGTCTAAATGATTTTACATTTAATCCTTTAAGTATTGCATTGTCTACGGTAATGGGTATGTTTGTATGGTGACACCAGCTGTAAATGATGTCATTTATAGTCAAACACCAAGTTATCTCCCCATGTCAGTCCCTGGACATCTTGTTTTTTGTTTTGCTGATTTTAAGTCATTCTCAGCAATCAAAATCCCAAAAACAATTTTAACCTTTTGAAAATGGAGGGAAACCAAGAGCCTTTACTGACAGACCAATACAAGCACATTTACTGATAGACAGATGCAAGTGTATTTACCAATAGACAGATGCAAGCACATTTACTGATAGACAGATGCAAGCACATTTACCAATAGACTGATGCAAGTGCATTTACTGGACAGATGCAAGTGTATTTACTGATAGACAGATGCAAGTGCATTTACTGGACAGATGCAAGTTTATTTACTGGACAGATGCAAGTTTATTTACTGATAGACAGATGTAAGTGCATTTACTGGACAGATGCAAGTTTATTTACTGGACAGATGCAAGTTTATTTACTGATAGACAGATGTAAGTTTATTTACTGATAGACAGATGTAAGTTTATTTACTGGACAGATGCAAGTTTATTTACTGATAGACAGATGTAAGTTTATTTACTGATAGACAGATGTAAGTTTATTTACTGATAGACAGATGCAAGTGCATTTACTGATAGACAGATGTAAGTTATTTACTGATAGACAGATGTAAGTTTATTTACTGATAGACAGATGTAAGTGCATTTACTGATAGACAGATGTAAGTGTATTTACTGATAGACAGATGTAAGTTTATTTACTGATAGACAGATGTAAGTTTATTTACTGATAGACAGATGTAAGTGCATTTACTGATAGACAGATGTAAGTGTATTTACTGATAGACAGATGCAAGTGTATTTACTGATAGACAGATGTAAGTGCATTTACTGATTAAATTACCAGGAAACTATTCAGGAAGATAATTATGTTGTCATTCGATGAATATTAAATAGATACAATAAAATAATATGTTGAGGAAGTAATAGCAAAGCTTCTGACAAAGAACACTGTATAAAGACAGTTTCAAACAATAATATAGTTACTGCCGCATAAATTCTGTAATTCATTAACCCTTAAACTTGTTTAATTGTGTGCCCTATTAACAACTTCACAATGTTTGGTTGTCACAAATTGTTTCTCATATAATGTTGATGTTTTTTATTTGCTTGTATTCAAGTGACCTATCTATTGTCATTCCTCAGCTGTTTTGTATGTGACTATAAATGGTCCATCCTACTTGCTAAGCCTGTATGTGTATGTGCCACTCTAGTTAACCCTGTTAGTCAGTAAATGGTCCTCGACTAGTGGGCATCCCACTAAGAGCACCGTTGGGTTGAGAGCCCAAGACCCTGGGGGTCCACTTTGTGTCCACTATGTGTCCGTAGCCCAAACAAAGCCTGTGGACCCTTGACTACCCCATTATTAGATTATCTACTATACATCAAGTCCTCTCACATCTAAGATACCAGTCAGCCTGGCTTTCATGTCCACACAAAGGTGTCCTCATATCTACCTGAGACTACCTGAGAATGATACAAAAGGTAATGATGCCCAGCACTTCACCTTAAGATGGTGCCCTAGAACTCTTCATAGAGTGGCATCTCAAAGGCACTGTTGGTATAAACATTATCATCAAGTACCTCTTGGGGGTAACCAGATGTAAGACAAGAATACATAAGCATATACAATGGAGCCTGTTGTTAAAGTAAATAAATCAGCACAGGTGACAAGTCAGTGTCATAAGCTAGGAATAAAAAACAACAGTAAATAAAAGACAAAGAAAAAAGGTCAACAAACAAGATTAGTTATGACACCAGATTTCAGAATTAGTCCTTACAAGTTCATGTATGAGCTAAAAGAAGTTATACATTCAAAGAAAGCAAATCTAGACAAAACACTAGTTTATATTTATGTTACAGTGTTAATGGTTTGTACAAGGGTTTGGCACAACGATAAAAAAATCACAAAGATCAAAACAAACAATTAACAATTCATAAAAGAGTAAAAGAAAAGAGCATATTCTAATACAAAAGTTAACTGATAAAAGAGTTTTTGTAAAAATATGCCTAATTAACAGTAAAGTCTGCATAATATGTTACAATATTCGCCTTATGTAAGGAGACAATAAATACAAAACCATCAATGTTCAAACAAAAAGAGAATATATAAATGTTTAAACAAGTAAAGACATTAGCTATCTGTCCTTACAAGTTCAAGCAGTTAATACATCTAATTAAGATTAATTGTGACTTTTATATCATATCTGAGAATGGACTAATGGTTCTGATTGTTGTCAGGAATCAAGCAACATTGCCATTAGATGTTGTACTTGTGTTTCCTGTTGGATACAATCAATACATGACATTGATTCCCTTGACACACGGAAGGTAATTACTGGGATTACTGCACACATAACATTCTATCAGAAATTCGCACATTGCCAATAAGCATCTCTGTAACATGGACTTAGAAACAAATCCCTTGCGAGAAAGCTTGTATTGACCAAGAACAATCCTATCCATCACAAGGATTAAGGAAAGGGTAAATTGAAGTAATTTATTATAGTGACAGCATTGAAAAACATCTTAGTGCCAATGCAAAGCTTTGTTGGTAGATATCTTTTGTAATGAAAATCTCAAAACACAATCTTTCCCAATTTACGGCTTCAGAAGTAAAATTCAATTAGTGAACAACAGGTATCAGGGTAACAATGAATCATTTATTGATAATTTACAGCCAGAACAAAGTGAGGCATTAATGATCAAAAAGTATCATTAAAATTACCAAAATAGTTGACAAAATAGACAGAGATGGAATACAATTCTATCTTATTTCAGATCAGAGAAGGTGATAATTGTACAGCAGGTACCCAATTAAATGTGTGGGGAGGTTCAGTGTGGGTAGAACCAGGGATAGATCTTTATCTTGGCCCATTACCACATTCTGGTCACTGTTCAGCCATAGCTGTCAGACATGTTCATTGTACATCCAGAATAGTTGGACAAAATTGACCAAGGATTGACCAGAGCATACAAAACAAGTTATCTCTTGTTTCACACTTCAAAGCACAGGCTTAGGGTTGGGAAAGTAATTTTATGCCACTATACTATTAAGGCATTTAACAAATGTAGCAACTAAACCTGGGTTTTTTGTTCACAATGATAGAAACATCCATTTATGAATTCAAACAACTAAGCATTATTTTATGTTTTGATACACTACACAATTTAATAATATTTGTCATTGTAGTCTTAAATAAAATTAATTTCAAACTTGTGAACACTAAAAATATTTTACATACTGTATAGACCATACATGAAGTAAGAATATTGCACTCTACTTGTAAACTTAAACAGAATTAGATGAAACATCTATGGGACCATAAGTGTACACAGGTAACAGATAATGACCTACAGGTGATTCAGGTCTGTAATTACTACACTGTGACAATGATGGAAGTAGCAAGATCAGATAGGATTTGGGATCAGGGTGTAAATTACAGGCTTTCAGCAGCTGTATCCAGAACCCATGTAACCCAGGTTGTCACGGTTACCTAACACCCTGTCACATGACCCATGTCTATCATGCTGTTACTGTCCACTGACCCCATTAACCCAGAACTGACCACTGCAATAATGTTTATGCCTACTACTATCTGGAAATAACATTTCTGCTGAAATAGGCCTCATAACATTGAAGCTATTATGTTTTTCACAGTGTACAACTCAATGGTTGCATACAAATTTATGCAATTAAATAATACTTTTTTTTGCTGTCATCAATATTAGGAAGTGGCCAAATGAAAAAGAAGAAAACCATAGCACATGATTTTGGTGGGTGTGATTGCTTGAAGGTAAGAATAAATATATGAAATCTTTATAATTTTATGGCACATTTAACCAACTGAAAATGAAAAAATTAAGCAATAATAGGCAGAATAATAAAGATCTTAAATATCAACATTCTTTCAGTCAGGTTGAAAGGATGATTTAATGAAACTCGTTGATGCCATCAGGAGTTTGAACCTTCAAAGATCTCAGGTAGGCAACTCTGACTGTGTAAGAACACTATCTCTCGAAACCTGATTTTCTGTGAACATAGATTGCTACAGATCACATTTTTATCACCTTTCCTACCTTTTTTGTCACTTGTATTAGGCTATGAATCAGCCAGTTAGACCACAAGGTACAGTTGGTAGATGGTCATCTAGCAGCCAGAGGCCATGGCTGGACTACAGTGGACAATAACTGGACATCATAGGACAATAGTGTACAATAGAAGGGGTGGGCAAGGGGTCACAAGCCCCGTAATTATCACCATGAAATGCATCATGGGAAATATGGGTTATCTCTAAATGGGCACAACAGCGTAGATGGAGCATTTGAAACAAGAAAAAATAATCTTACAATTAATTTAGGAAAAATGAGTATGCTGTCAGTAATGTTTAAATGATTACAAGAGTCACTCACACCATGTCACAATCTGCATTTTGTTATTATTACATCTATATCATAAAAATACTCCAAGAAATAAAGGTTACTGCAGGAGAGTTAAGAGTGTGGCTACTGATATGTCAGTAGGTTACTGTGTGGCATTATAGAGCAATACATGGCTTTAGTTGTCAGGTGGGAATGACATTATATAAAATATTTATTTAGTTACAGTTATAAGATTATTTAAAATACAGTTACAGTTACAAAATTATATAAAATATAGTTACATTTTAAATAATTGTTATAAATGTAGATAATATTAAATAATGAATTATGATAGATTTTAAAATCCTTTAAAATGCACTTTTTACATATCTTTAAAATTATGGGAAACTCTCTAAAACTGACGTTCACACTAAATCAACAACAGCTACCTGATAATGCATGAATAAAAAGTCATCCCCATCACTAACTCAGCCCCAGAAACATTGTTGTTTGTTTGCATGACTTTTTGTTGTGATTACAATCTCTTGGTTCATTAGTCTGTAATGTTGTGACAGTATAAACCATAATCTAACAACAACGAGCACAACCGGATCACTATCTCTCTAGATCATATCACAGACAGCTGCCTAGCAACCTGTTACCATGGCTTCAAAATGCTCACTTTGTTCTAAACCCAATTTAGAAATGTTTTAAGAGCAACTTTTTAAAATACTGTTGAAGGGTACATCTGCAGCTGTTACCCAATAGAGGAAAAGAAGAACATTTGACTATAATCGTACGAATATCAATAACTACTTCTATAGGACAGTAATCTAGTTTTTCCTTTTAATATAATGAAAAAAACAAATCAATGACTGAAAGATACAAATATGAAATAATTATTGACTTAAAAATAAATATTAACATTAAGACTGATATGTAACAGTTTTACGCACATAACATATAATTTATATAAATTTTTTATTAAGGATTTTGCCCATTAATATTCATTTTAAATATTGCTACAATATTTTTTTCTATTCAGCACAATGACTTGCTCCCTGGGCACAATCAGTGTATTTAAACATTAGGCCCTGTACTGAATGCACTTTCCTCTGAGCCAACACCAGTCAATTTTATTGATTGTTCCAGGCTTGAATTACCTCCACATTCATGTCACTTTCTCTCACCTCTATCTTGTTAAGCGAGACCCCAAACGATCAGAATATAAAGTGTATGCATTGAAAGACACCAAACTTGAGATGTTCGATTTTCACAAACATGATTTCTATGCAAATCAGCTACAGGACGACACAATCATTTGCATCAAGAATCAATTGTAACAGCATGCCCTCGAATACAAACCAAGTCAAAGGTGGACTTAACTCACTGTGACCAAAATTGGCTCCCCAGCCATGAGAAAGTGACCAGTGGTTGAAGAGTGACCACACAAAACCAACAATCAAGAGAATAATTTATTTTGATTAACATGGAATGAGTGGCTAAAGTGGGATACTGAGCACTGTTGGAACTCAGTGACCATTGAAGACCACACCTTGATGGTCAATCAGTTGTATCAGGCCCCTTCTCACATCTTGCTCCCTTGCTTGACCAACAACTGGACATTGCTTAAAGGATCAAGATGACATCCAGAGACTTTAAACACCCTTTAATGCTCAAAATAATTAAACTTTAATCTTCGTCAAATTCTGAACCATACTTGTATAAAATGTGATTGTTTGATTTTGAAAAGCAATCATAATCTTACAGCTTCCAACCAATATAGTATACAGATACTGTCCAATTTTGCAAAAACTGGATACATAAAAAAGTCTGTAACCATGTCTGTTAATATTTTCAAGCTTGAGATGGACCAAGAGAATTGTTGAGAAAGGTGTCCAAAGTTCCTGTCTATGCCTTGAATTCTGTTTCAATCTCGCTCCCCCAATTGTCAGCTGTCCAGCCTAACACCATCTGTGAACTGTATTTAACTGACCACTGGTCAGACGGCAATGTCCAGTAATTAAACCATTGTTGGCCAACACAAACTTCAAAGATGTCCACATTAAATAAAATCAAAATATTCAGGCTCACAGATATGAAGGTCTTGGCTAAACAATGCTTATTGATAGAAGGATTGATTTCATCAAATACACCTTTGATACACTCTGTTTGGCTAAGGCAAGATGGAAGGAATTAATTCAGAGAACAAATAATTGACTTTCTTGTGGTGGCAAATCAAATGCATGATGGATTTATTAATTTCAGCATGCTGATATTAAGGAAGAATAATGTACTGGCAGATTGCTCGGTGAGTGGTCAAATAAAGATATTATTGCGACGTATACAGATGTTGCTTCAACAGATGCTGTGACAGTGATTATTATCATTTTAACAATGTAAACTATTATATATAATAAATAATAGAAAACATATAAACAATGCATGTTTTTTTTATAATTATGAATAGTTATAATAATATATAAATGGTAGTAATTATCATGGCAGTCATGACAAATACCAATTAAATATTAATAATATCCAATGACAGTTACATGCAGTGTACTGAAAGAGTTAATTATTAAAATCTACTCACCAATTTTAGTCATTAAAGTGCTTCACCCTTTTTGTGTCTTTGAATGGTGCACACTAACTCTTGTAAAGCTCACCTAAAAAAAGAGAATATTTTACACTTTAAACTCATAGAAATCTTAAAGTCAAGACATCCTTTGTATTATTACTTTCTTTTGGAAGGGGTGGGGACATGTACTTTTTTTTTCTAACAAGATTGGATCACATATGAAATACTTCCGTTCTTTTAGATACAAACTACTCAAGGAAAAGAGAAACTCCTTGAATGTCCTCAAAATTTTGGCTTCTACTCAAATAAGATGTATAGAAATCACACCTGGACTGGTTTGTATCTATTGTACAAATGTTGACTGCAGCAAATCCTATGTCATGGAACCAGTCTGTTTTTTGCTTTCTTATTATAGCATCCTGCTCATGATGTAACAACCTGTGTCTTAACTAAACATTAAATTGTTGGCGACACAGTTAGAATTGTTTGGACTGGACCACCAAACTAATGTGTCAGTTAGCCATGGATTTGTTACTGCTATTTGTTCTCTAACTTGAAGATGGTAGTCAATATTGACGCAAGGCTTATCAAGTTGAAAACATTCAATTTCAAATATCCAGGAGGCACCTCTTTTTTGGCCCATGCTCGTTGAGAAAGTTTGGACAGCAGTGTTTGACTGGTTGACGTTTGACCTGTCCGCACAGGAGTCTGTTTGTCCCTCACCTTGAGAGCCTAATCCCTCAACCAACAGCCACTTGTATCAAAGCACTGTTTTGTTGATGATGAAAACAAACAACATTTTATCCCCTTGTCCACTTGGCTTAAAACCCAAGGGGTGCCAAACAAATATTCTAGACTATAATTGGTAACTTGGGCTATTACAAAATGTCCAAATTAATTTTTCTTATCGTAGATAAGAGTTTATTTAATAACGGTAATGCAAGTCTCTATTGTCATCTAGATTTGTTTCTTTGACAATTTGGTCCTAGAGTGCTTACAGATTTTGACAGCAATGTTTATCTAAATGTTTTACAGCTAAATTGTACCTTATTCTCCATGCCAATTACTCTACATTTATTTTCTTTGCACACATTTTACAACAATGAATATGCCAAGCAGTAATACAATAGTTAAACAAAAAATAATTGTTCCTTTCATCCTGAATATTTTTAATTTAATATGGTAGCAACACAAATGCAAAGAATTAAATCTACTTTTTTTAAATAAATAGTTAAGGTATTTTGATAATAAAAATGTATATAAATTATATACTGCATTGTTTCTATTTACGCATCATAGAAAGATGAGCCTTATGTTTTATCAAAATTAAAATGAATAAATGTATATACAAGTTATCATTTTCTCTAAAAATCTCGAATGATCTAAAAAACATCCAATTAAACAAACCTTTACCAAACTGTGACAATAATGTAAAGATTACAAACAGACCATAGCAATTTAGACAATTTTTAATTTTCAAGCATTAATATCTCCCAGTGGAACAATCAGGATTTCTCATTAATCTCAGAATACTTGTTAAAAAATCTAAACTTCTGATAATGAAAACTGACGTCAGAATTACACAAGTCATTAGAAAATTTGATTTTTCCACTTGATATGAGCACAATGGCAACTACTAGGTGGATGTAAAATGGGTAAATGGTGCGTATGAAGGTATCATTTCTCATTAGAGAAACTGCATCCTTCTCCCATTGTTTGTCTGCTGGGATGGGTATAAAACACAATGGTCGCATGGTTCAAACAGACAAGAGTGTGCAGTAATGTCCTGTAATCACTGGTAACCATAGCAACTATGCAATGTAATAATAGGCTGCCGATATGTAATCATAGCTCTCATGTAACTGTAGTTACACAGTATTTATTAACTCTTGGCTTTTTATTGTTAAATCCTAACTGCTCCTATAACTTTTTGGTGAGTTAGAAATCTTAAGATTTTTATATATTTCTATAATTGATTTTTTTTAATTGATATAACTTATATTTTTTATTAATCATTTCTTTGTTTTGTTTTATTTAACAGCAGACACTGAACTTTATTGAATTAAAATATTACGTGAGATCAATTTTACTAATAAAAGCAAAACAACATCACTATAATGTAAGAGATAAATATTTGAAAATGGTATTAGTCTAAAAAAATTATGAGTACTTTAAAAGACACAAATCAGTCACAATTTATACAAAGTAGATGAAATGAAAAATAATTACCCTGCTTTTAGTATGGCTGCTATGGTGTTATAAATTAAATCCACATTACCAATGATAAATCGCGAAGTCAATGTCCATCAAAAAATGATCACACCAACAGATTATTTCCACTCTAAATGGTTTACCCAGACTCGGCACTATGAAATATTAAATTTTGTCTTTTCACTGTGTTTGATGAATGCATTCAAAGGTCAGATAACCATCTAAACCCGTCCCTCATTTGATTGGTCAGTCTGTGAATTGTTCACACTTTGGAGACACAAACCTCGAGCCATTACAAGTCACATGCCCCCAGGGGGAATGAATTATACAAGTGTTGCAATGGTTTTCATTGAGAATGTTGAAATGTTACAATAACCGTCTGAAGCTATTGGGTATAATGTATAAAATATTTATCAAACTTTGGTAGAATGGTGTTCATTAATGACCAATAATGAAGATGTGAATAATTTTGAATATTTTTCGTAACTAATTAAGAGAAAACTGAAAGAGATGTAATCACTTGACTAACATGCATGATGGTGACTTTATAATGAGAATCCCACCTCAACACTATAAATATAATGTATCTTGTATCTGATTTTTAACATTTATATAATACTCAAATCATAAGCAGTTAAATTAAAAAATAAATTGTTAAGTTTTTCTTCTTCAAAATTTTACTAATCAACATAACGTTATAGAATATCAATAACCGGCAATTTAATACACAAATATAAATGAGATAAAAAGCCAAAATATTAATATTCATAAAATAATGTACAGATACATTAACATAAATGAGGTGAAAGGTCATTCAGCAGTTACAGGGGACTTGGATGACCCGTGGTCATACATGGTCCTATACAGGAGGTGACCAGAGGACAGAAAAACAGCCGACTTTATAGCTGATGGTTGATAACTACTGTCTGTTAGATTAAAAGACAAGGTATTCTCCAGTTTTTATACAAGTAAAACCTGTTAACAGTTAAACACTCGAGCTGACATTTTCATATGGGTGCTATATAATGGTCTGGTAGTTCCACTGGACTTGGGGGTGGAATGGATAGAGGAAGGGAGAAAGGGGTGGAGATAGTGGGTCATTTATACAGGTGATTACAGTGTCAATATCAGTTTTATTTCACAATTTAATGACCAGTGTCTGGGCTTCTGTGATTAAATAACTGCAGTTTATAGATGACATTAAATAGGACAGGGTAATAATGAGGGTGTTAATAGCTGTAGAATTAAAATGTCACAGAGATTATGTCTTCTAAGCATTACTTCCTGCATCTGTTGGTTGTTAGACTTTGCAGGAATGTAAAAAAATTATTATTAAGACGTATGTAAAGTCATTTTAGTACATTTTACTTACTGCCATGTGTTTTCTAAGTACCATTTTAGAAATTTCTTCTAAGAAACAGAAAGCATGAATAATTTTTATAACATTTTTATCACACTGGATAGTTTATAAAAAGAAGAATTCACCCCCTACTAAAAGTTGTCATTTATCTTTAAATCCTATGATTTTTTTATTTTGTAATTTTGATTTCTGTTTTAAAATGTATTTATTTCATCTACATGTTCAACAACTATCAACAACAATGTTTATTGCTTTACAACTCTCATTTAAAGTCCTTCATACATTGAACAGAATGTTATATTTTAAATTCCACTTAACTCTTGGCCTGCTAAGCATGAGTCGGGCAAATAAGGCAGATTTAAAATCAACCTTCTTCCTAGATCTGCACTACTTGTTGATAAAACTAATAATAATGTTGTTGTTTTATTTTTTTTAAATAATAATTATATTTGGTTAATTGACAAATACAGCATGATAAGATTTAATTTAAAATCAATTTTCAGAAATTCCATTTAGACCACTGGGGCGTTTTAAATATTCTGTCTAATTTGTGGTGCATCACTGGGAATACAATGGTCAACAATGGATGACCCTTGAGTCAACTGGTCAGTTATTAAATATTGAAATAACTTCTGACCAGCGGACATAATGCTCCAATGGTGTAAGGTCTGAGATAACAATCTGATGGCCTGACGTCCACACCCTCAGCCAAATTCTCCCAATAACAGCCATTAGTTTATCTTGCTATATCAAATTGTAATATTGTCCATTTATTTTACAGGGTTTCAAATGGAATAGATAAATACTAGAATAATTAAATAAAGTCAAACAGAATGATGCGAAAAATAAGGTAAAAGAACATACATTAAATGTTAGTATGGGTTACAGTTTGTAAAACATTTAAATTATTTTATTGTTAAAACTAAATGATGTCATGTTTCTACATTACTAAATATAAAGCAAAAACTTAAGACAATTGCCTGAAAAGTTAAAAAAACATCTAACTGATGAATAGAATAATAAAATGCTTATTGCCTTGTATGCAAGGTTACAAATACATTAAAGTAGAATATTCTCTACAAGTAAACAACACAATCAAGTAGAATATTCCCTACAAGTAAACAACACAAACAAGTACAATATTATCTACAAGTAAACAACACAATCAAGTACAATATTATCTACAAGTAAACAACACAATAAAGTACAATATTATCTAAATTAACTAAACAAGCTATGACAATTATGTGAGCATCTATTATGGTTGAACGGTTGAAATAGATGTTACTACTTCATTATGTGCACGTTAACTGATGACAATAAATCAAGATTAGTCTACTAGATGGGATATAAGCCTAACAGAGTACCTTATTTACATATTTAATATATCATGGATGGTAGTTAAATACACTGAGATAAATGGCTCTGATACACCCCAGATTTGAAATTAGTTTTTCTGGTGCAAAGCAATCCAAAGCTCAATCTAGGAACACCATGTGACACCCAGTGAGATGTAGAATAAAGATGTTAGTCTTCAGTGAATTTAGATTGACAATATGATATTTGTGTTCATTTCAGTAGCAGGTGTTGTAAGCTCTTCAACTTTGGAGGTAAACAGTCACACTGAAGAGTTGCATAACCCCTAACCTTCTAATATTTTGTAATAGCTTAAATTAATCCTCAGTAATTTGTTAACAATAAATACTAAGATACATAGAAGAAAGGATGGAAACTAAGCAGCCAGACAGCATTGATTCAGGTCAGACAGCTCCAAGTGTAAGTAGTCAGATCTGGATCTACACTAATGGACGAGTTGTGATTTGTGAATCTTACCCTGTATGAGGTAGGGTAAGATGTACACATAACGTTTCAAGAGTCGTGCAAACATCACTACTCATCAACCCCCTACCCCCCCACATTAATCCTCGGTACAATTGGTGACAGAGGGAGGTATTAAAATGTTAGTTTGAATACATTATAAGTATCATCTACTCAAAATATTACATCTCTAGCCTTAACTTGAGAAGCCCTGTTGACATTAGAATGGTAGAATAATGTGATGTAACCGAAGTAGTGCCAATAGAATGTCGAGTGCTACCTGGTTTATACTTGGACTTGTTTGCTTAGTCTAAGGTATCATACAAACTGGATAATGTTTCTTGTTTCATGTTCTACTAGTGGTTAATTTGTTTCTCTAAGGTTATTGCAACATTCATAAGGCACCTTCTAGCAGTTGTTATTAGAAGACTACAAAATTGAGTCTTATTAAAATCCGTGACCTTCCACAGACCTGTCAGATGACCTTATTTTGACAAATTATCATATGCCAATGTTAGGATTTTATTCCTGGAGACAAGGAGCGATCTCATGCAAGTTTTTAAGACTACTGGTAATAAATTCTCTTTGTAACAAAAGTTTTCTCTTAAAACTACTGTTTATAAACCAGGTTTGAAAGTCAAATAATAATACATTAAATAACATGTGTCATGTACAAGATGATATTTAGTGACTCTGAATTGTTATAACACTTATATAGTTTCTTATGCCAAACATTACACATATTTAAACATTAATTATAATATATAATAAAATTTATTTAGTAAATAAAACTTCATGCATGCTTTAATAAAACTCACCCAGAAAATAAGAAACAATCCAAGAGGACAAGGTGATTTATACATATAATAATCCAAGAACTATTCAAGAACTTTCTCCAAAAGATGTGTCACACAAACTGAATAAGTGTTGATGTTTTAATTCAATTTTATACATCCAACATGAGATGGACAAGAATAAGACTCCAAGTTGTCTATCAGTTTAGACAAGATAGAATCAATACAAGACCCAGTGTCTGTCTGTTTGTCTGTCTGCCACTTGTTTTCTGATCAAACCCTGCAGGATTTATCGCACTGATCAAGTCTAGATTGAAGACAACAACAACAACAATCTACCTGTACATCTAGATTGTAATCCTGTTAGTCCTGTTGTAATGATGATGTTTTCACTGCATCAGCAGCTAATCTCCCCTCCCTGTGAGACTGGGTAGAGATGCTATCTTGGCTAACAGTCCACGATCTGATCTTGGTCCCCCAGAAGCTGTCAACATGTCCCTGTAAACTGTGCTCTTAATTGTCCCTAGGAGCAAAGTGGACTGTGAATAAATCACAACCAGTCATATTGTCACATAGGCCTTGTCTCTAAAACACTCAAACTGTCACCAGCACACCAGCACAAGACAATACAAAGGGTACAGAAACAAATGGTCAAGAGAGGACCCAATGGGATGAACATGCCAGGTTCTTGGTCAAGGCAGTTGGTTAGGGTGGCTGATTAATGGAGCCAGAGGTCCCACCCTGTCAAACGGAAGGATGTTATCTGTGCAAGGGGACCCTTCCAAAACAATGGTAATGAGATCCAAATCTGAACACTTCATTAATATCAGTCACTAGCAGGCTCCTTGACCAATGTTGAAATTACAGTTGCGGTAGTTGAATTTTTAGACTCAGCGTGACACCTCTGGCTTCAACATTGTTGCAAGGATGCTAATCAGGCAGTGATTGCTACCACACTTGGAAGACAAATCTAATATGTAGCATAAATAACACTTTTATAGAATTTACACATCAGAAAATGATAGAAAGTATAATTAATACAAGGTACTAGATTATACACTTTAAGTTCCAGTGCTATAATATTTGCATTTCCATATTTCTTTTTTATTAAGAGACAGCTTAATGTGTAAAGTTCTAAGGTCTGTGAATCTATAGTCATGAATGACAACAGCTGGCTTTGGTGCAGGGAGTACCCTGGGTGTTGCCAATCACTTTATGTCAGCAGGAAAACTAGTCTTTTTTGAAAATGAGAAGTATGAAGCAATAAAAACCATAACATCAGTTTAAAACAGATATTAGGAAGAATATAATTGACTATATATTGCCGGTTTCAATATTGTTATAATGATGCCTATCTGATGTGTTATTGTTCCAGAGAAAGATAGATGATAATCACAATGGACCATAACCATGATATTGCAACATACACCACCACCTTCTGATTTCAACATAGTGATACTGATGCCTATCAACATGATGATGGCTGGAAGATTGAAACTTGTCAATTTTATGTTATCATAATTAAACAAAGACAGTTGAAAGTTGATAGAAGGAATATTAAGTAGGACAGTCACTCCTGGTTCTAACTCTGTAAAAAGGCAGATAAGATCAGTCATTATTATAATTTAACAAAAGATACTAGCAGCTGTTAAAATAAACATTTAATTAAACACAACAAAAACTTTGAATACTTTGATTACATACATGGCATCAGCTTATATCTGATCATGATGTCATCCAGCTTGATAGGAAGACTCAGTACAGCTGAATAGAACCACTGACACTGTGTAGGTCTGTAAATCCTGTTAATAAACAAACACGCATAGAATTAAAGCAGAATTGCAATTGGTCTTAATATTATTTTAACTTCATTATGATGTGTATAACAACATGTGTATAACATGTGTATAAAATTTGTATAACAACTAAATATAAGACTTGTTCTATCTATACTCAACAAGGAAAATGCCATGGTTATTGTTTATTTAAATTAACTAAAAATGGTAAGGAAGTTTTACATTGATACAAGACTTTTCCATCAAAAGCATTTTATCTAAATATATTAACAAAATGATATTGTAGTTAAACAGTTAAATTCTGTAATTTGTAAACAATAAAGAACTGAAGAACACCCCAAAAATAAATTGAAATTACCCTTTGACCTTGACCTTCCAACATCAGGTGACCTAAGGGTTCCAAGACTGCTGACCTCTTGTTGCCATGGAAATAGTTGCCTGTCCATGTCTTTATATCAGCAGGGAGCCAGAAGGAACCATAAAGGACCAGAGACTGTAGGGAAATTAATGTGACAGTGTCAAACATGTCATCCATCATGGGCTTTGATGATTCAGATAATTACAGCCACATAATTGAGATCTGGAGTGGTGTATAGCAGCTTCTTTGGTTCTGAGAACCTTGGACTATACATCAGCGTAATGAATCCTTATGAAAATAAATGGTTATTAACTAAAATTGCAAATAATAATAATTAAGAATCAAAGTGCTGATATTTATTCCTAGAAATGTAAACTTTGCTTCAATATTTTATAATATTTAACAGAATAAGCTTTAAGTCAACCAATGAACAGCAGTAATAAAAAGTAGTTGGACCCAAAATATTTAAGGTGGTGTTAAGAATGACCTTGTCTGATGGCATTAGTGACGAAAATGGCATTATCTGCTACATAAACATTCTGTTGTATAATTTATTTCACAATCTCAGAAAAGAAAATCGAGAACTTATCTACAAAAATAATATCCTTGCATAATCCCTAGAGACATGAGACAATGACCTGGGAGACACTGACTCAGAACATATAAGTACATTGGGATGTCTCATTGACAACACAGACCAAAAACAACATAAACACAGGAAAAAATAACATTAACATAAGCAATGCATAGTATGACATTATTGCCACACCATCTGCAATACACATCACAGTGCAGCTGTGAGTGTCTACTAACTACCTGCCAATCATCAGCATTAATTGGTGTTTGATTGACAGCTGATTGACCACCAATGACAAGGTGCACAATTAATTGACAGCAGGCTGCCTGGTGCAGCACCTTAATTGGATGTCTTGTGTCAATCAAACATCTTCCAAACATGCACTTCAGTCTACAGACACACTAGAGGATGTAAGGATACATGGTTGGGAGTTAAATCATGAGTGATTGTGAGAGATTGGTCGTTAGATCCATATTGGTGAATTTCAAATCGAAGTTTCTTAATGAGATACAGCGCAGCAACACCATCAATGTGACATGCAGCAGTGTTATTAGATGTTTAATTGTTTTAAATTGTGTCATTACCAGGGTACTTGCTCTAACAACCATACAAATGTACTGAATAATGATACAGTAGAAAGTAATTCTGTCTTAACAAATAAATTTGTTAGAAGCATCAATTAAATATTTCTATACATGAATAGTGCAGTACTATTGAAGGATTATGCAAAAAAGATGGACCCCCTGGTAAAAGAGCTGATGTCATTTTGCATCAAGCTTCATGAATATATGTTTACAAACAATTCTGTCTACATTAGTGAAAATTTGGCAAAAACTTTGGAAGAGCGATTTTCGTTTTATTTCTCTTAATTTTATACATAGAACTCACAAGCTCTTCTCAAACACTTGTACTGTTACAACTGCAGGTCATTTATGTTGGGTGCTATTGTAACATAGGGAGAAAAATGTGCAGTCAGTCCGGGACTAGAAACCGGGGAACCTTTGCTAACAGGGCGATTGCTCTACCAACTGAGCTAACCAGACCACTAGCACACTCCCTAAACCATCGAACATTTCACTCACCATTCAACTAAGTAAATTCTCACAAGAGAATTACAGTTTGAGTTTTATTTGCAACTGCAGAGGTAGTATTGATTTTGTAATTAAAGAGGTATCTGTTAATTAGTAAACAACAAGTTCTGTTTGTTTTTCCGATAGAGGTTAAAGGTAATTAAATCTTTTACCACACACAATGGGTTTGGGATTCAATAATCCAACCCCCACAACAACCCATAACAAATGGCTCCCAACATGGGGAACCAATGTAACATAGGGAGACCAATGTGCAACCAGTCTGAACTTGACCCCCACCACAACCCATAACAAATGGCTCCCAACATGGGGAACCAATGTTACATAGGGAGACCAATGTGCAACCAGTCATGAGCTTGAACCCAGGAACCATCTCTATCCAGGTCGAACTGCTGTACAGACTGAGCTAACTGGACTGCTACATATCCTCTCCTATCACCCAGCTGCAATAGCGTCTGAAGGACACTCTTTATGCCAAAATCTTCTCACATGTTTTGTTGACATATCTGGCAATTCAGATAACATGTATTATTATAAAGAGAAAATAATCAACATTCTAAGAAAATATGCCCATTCTGTGCATTATTTTAATTCGAAAAGCACAATATCAGTACAGTTATTGGCTAAACAACCTAATTAATGGGCCAAAAATCTTTCTCAAAATCTTTTTCCACCTAATATTATATTCCCAAATAAACTCACATATAAAAACATTGATGATGAAAGTGATAATTTGTCTATCTTATGTCCAACCTAGCACTGAGAGATGCTACTTCACAGAGGTGTATGGAAATCCAGCTATCTGACAGGTTAAAATGGCCATGTCAGTCAAATACCTGAGGAAGGGGCAATTTACAGTGCAAGGAGATGGTTTGATCTCAACCAAATCAAACTGGGAAAAGTCACATTTTTCAATAGAAATAAATATAGATTTGTTAACCAGGTTCCCTGTCATAAGCACTGTGTGCAAGCAGTTAGTGGATACTTTCAACAGAAGGACATGAGACAGACTGACTAACCCTTTTGACTATAAGTTTATTGGATATGAAGCTGATATCATTTTCAGAGACTGTGCCTGGGTCAGAATCACTATGGTGAAAGCATGTATGTAAAACCTTGTATTTTTACAACAAATCAAGACACATGAACAAAATTTCTGTTTTGTTAAATAAGTCCAACAATATCTAACTGCAGCTCATATTCAATATATGCTTAACATTGTGAACAAGGTCCACATATGTTTGGATATCCTATCAAATAGAAAGTATTGAAGGAACCATCATGCTGTAATTCCATAAAGGTCATGGTAGTTTACCATTATATCACAAGCAAAGACAATTTGTTTTCAAGTCAAACAATTTTTGTAAAACCCTTACAAATAGAGGATAAGTAAGTAAAACTTAACCATTTCAAAGACACTTCAGAATTCTTGTCCTTGGATCAAACCCACAACCTCCTGCACCTGGGGACCAATGCTTTAACCACTCAGCCACCAGCTGGGTCAGTTCCTAATGTTTGAACTACTCCTATTTAATCAATGGTGATGCCCTGGAGTGAGGTGCCTGTTATGGAATAACTCTGGAAGTGGACAGAAATAAGCAGGCAATAACATTGATAAACTAGCTGTTTTGTGAGATTTTTTCCCAGACAATAACCTAGAATGTCTAAACAATACAGCTTACACTTACAAAAAAGATTGTAGCAGACATCCTGACAGAAAGCAAAGTAGCAAATTGTCTGGTTGCCACCATATTCTTCTTCATGCTTTCTGTAGCACCTTGGATGTTGCACATCCATGATCTGGGTTGTTACAGTTCGTCTATGATGGTTCTGTACCTACTAACATTCCAATCTGTTCTCCAGTATACAGAACCCATTCAATGTACCTTGATAGAGGGGTGTCTCCACTGCTTTGTGTGGGAAAGATTGCTTCAGTCTCTAATTATGTAAACGTTTCAGCACACTGCATTGTCAGCCATAATAAAGTCAACAATATCATAAAAGTAAACAATCTGTATGACACCTAGATTGTTGACAAATCACAGAGTCCATGACAAAGAATCTATGGGGAGATATCAGATCAGCACAAAGAGAAGAAAATAGTTTCTACTGCAGCATTATACAATGTCAATATAAGACTATAGAAATGTATGCTATGCAAGGGAGGTAGACAGACAGACACATGGGCTGGCTGTATGAAAATGAATCATCGTGGGCAAATATAATTTATTACAGAATTAGTTCGACATCAGAGCAAACTTCCTTTATAAATACATATATTGAAATAATATTGGATAGTAATGAAATTCATTTATTGAAATAAATATTGGATAGTAATGATCAGTTTATTGGCATAGAGATCTCAAGAAGATTTTGTTTTCTAAAAGTACAAGGTAGAAATTATAAGTTTAAAGTAACAAAAGTTTCACAATCACAATATGGTGCACTAACTTCTCATAAGCACTAGGGCTCTATGTTCACTAAAAGTATGTAAATTAGGAAATAATACTAGTACATGTACTTTTATACATTAAAACTATATTAAAGCTATAGGCCTACTTGCATTTAATCAATTACAAATATATAAGGTGTCCATAGCACAGTGGTAGAGTTGCAAACAGGTAACTCTACTGACTGCTTAGCCTCTCACAGCATGGATTTGAGTCCAATTCTGGAAGAAGGATTTAATTTGTGAAAGTCTTCCAGCTGACCGGCCATGCACCAGTGGTTCTACCTGGACACAGCTGACCTGCCATGCACCAGTGGTTCTACCTGGACACAGTTCTACCTGGACACAGTTCTACCTGGACATAGCTGAACTGCCATGCACCAGTGGTTCTACCTGGACACAGTTCTACCTGGACACAGCTGAACTGCCATGCACCAGTGGTTCTACCTGGACACAGTTCTACCTGGACATAGCTGACCTGCCATGCACCAGTGGTTCTACCTGGACATAGCTGAACTGCCATGCACCAGTGGTTCTATCTGGACACAGTTCTACCTGGACACAGCTGAACTGCCATGCACCAGTGGTTCTACCTGGACATTGCTGAACTGCCATGCACCAGTGGTTCTACCTGGACACAGTTCTACCTGGACATAGCTGAACTGCCATGCACCAGTGGTTCTACCTGGACACAGTTCTACCTGGACACAGTTCTACCTGGACATAGCTGACCGGCCATGCACCAGTGGTTCTACCTGGACACAGTTCTACCTGGACACAGTTCTACCTGCCATGCACCAGTGGTTCTATCTGGACACAGTTCTACCTGGACATAGCTGACCTGCCATGCACCAGTGGTTCTACCTGGACACAGTTCTACCTGGACATAGCTGACCTGCCATGCACCAGTGGTTCTACCTGCACCAGTGGTTCTACCTGGACATAGCTGAACTGCCATGCACCAGTGGTTCTACCTGGACACAGTTCTACCTGGACACAGTTCTACCTGGACATAGTTCTACCTGGACATAGCTGACCTGCCATGCACCAGTGGTTCTACCTGGACACAGTTCTACCTGGACACAGTTCTACCTGGACATAGTTCTACCTGGACATAGCTGACCTGCCATGCACCAGTGGTTCTACCTGGACACAGTTCTACCTGGACACAGTTCTACCTGGACATAGTTCTACCTGGACATAGCTGACCTGCCATGCACCAGTGGTTCTACCTGGACATTGCTGAACTGCCATGCACCAGTGGTTCTACCTGGACACAGTTCTACCTGGACATAGCTGAACTGCCATGCACCAGTGGTTCTACCTGGACACAGTTCTACCTGGACACAGTTCTACCTGGACATAGCTGACCGGCCATGCACCAGTGGTTCTACCTGGACACAGTTCTACCTGGACACAGTTCTACCTGCCATGCACCAGTGGTTCTATCTGGACACAGTTCTACCTGGACATAGCTGACCTGCCATGCACCAGTGGTTCTACCTGGACACCGTTCTACCTGGACATAGCTGACCTGCCATGCACCAGTGGTTCTACCTGCACTAGTGGTTCTACCTGGACATAGCTGAACTGCCATGCACCAGTGGTTCTACCTGGACACAGTTCTACCTGGACACAGTTCTACCTGGACATAGTTCTACCTGGACATAGCTGACCTGCCATGCACCAGTGGTTCTACCTGGACAGAGTTCTACCTGGACACAGTTCTACCTGGACATAGCTGACCGGCCATGCACCAGTGGTTCTACCTGGACATAGCTGAACTGCCATGCACCAGTGGTTCTACCTGGACACAGTTCTACCTGGACACAGTTCTACCTGGACATAGTTCTACATGGACATAGCTGACCTGCCATGCACCAGTGAATCTACCTGGACATAGCTGAACTGCCATGCACCAGTGGTTCTACCTGGACACAGTTCTACCTGGACATAGCTGAACTGTCATGCACCAGTGGTTCTACCTGGACACAGTTCTACCTGGACATAGCTGACCTGCCATGCACCAGTGGTTCTACCTGGACATAGCTGCCCTGCCATGCACCAGTGGTTCTACCTGGACACAGTTCTACCTGCACATAGCTGAACTGCCATGCACCAGTGGTTCTACCTGGACACAGTTCTACCTAGACATAGTTCTACCTGGACACAGTTATACCTGGACACAGTTCTACCTGGACACACTGGACACAGTTCTACCTGGACATAGCTGAACTGCCATGCACCAGTGGTTCTACCTGGACACAGTTCTACCTGGACATAGCTGAACTGCCATGCACCAGTGGTTCTACCTGGACACAGTTCTACCTGGACATAGCTGACCTGCCATGCACCAGTGGTTCTACCTGGACATAGCTGACCTGCCATGCACCAGTGGTTCTACCTGGACACAGTTCTACCTGGACATAGCTGAACTGCCATGCACCAGTGGTTCTACCTGGACACAGTTCTACCTGGACATAGCTGAACTGCCATGCACCAGTGGTTCTACCTGGACACAGTTCTACCTGGACATAGCTGACCTGCCATGCACCAGTGGTTCTACCTGGACACAGTTTTACCTGGACATAGCTGACCGGCCATGCACCAGTGGTTCTACCTGGACACAGCTGACCTGCCATGCACCAGTGGTTCTACCTGGACATAGCTGACCTGCCATGCACCAGTGGTTCTACCTGGACACAGTTCTACCTGGACATAGCTGACCTGCCATGCAACAGTGGTTCTACCTGGACATAGCTGAACTGCCATGCACCAGTGGTTCTACCTGGACACAGTTCTACCTGGACACAGCTGACCTGCCATGCACCAGTGGTTCTACCTGGACACAGTTCTACCTGGACATAGCTGACCTGCCATGAACCAGTGGTTCTACCTGCCATGCACCAGTGGTTCTACCTGCCATGCACCAGTGGTTCTACCTGGACACAGTTCTACCTGGACACAGCTGACCTGCCATGCACCAGTGGTTCTACTTGGACACAGTTCTACCTGGACACTGTTCTACCTGGATATAGCTGACCTGCCATGCACCAGTGGTTCTACCTGGACACAGTTCTACCTGGACACAGTTCTACATGCCATGAATCAGTGGTTCTACCTTGACATTTATCTGGGGTCTTCGGACACCAAAACAGCTCCAAGTCGCTAAAATGACCATATTTAGTCCCTGTAACAAAGAAATCAACAAAACATGTACAAATGATGGCTTCTATTCTTTGCCAACCACAAATCTTATTAATCACCACAAAATAATAAACTTTATGATTTATTTTTAACTAGTTGCCTAAGCCTTTTCAATTCAAGCTGAGCTGGCTAAGAACTAAGGGTTCACCAAAAAAACTAAAACATAACTACAGCAACCAGTCACCTTGGTGTTTAGGGGTATCCCAGAGTTCATTGTCATTTATCACAGGGTCACATGACACTTCCCCCAAAACATGGCCGCCCTGACCCAACAGTACAGGTATAATGAGGTACTGTACCAACCATCCATACATCAGGTTGTCTGACCAGCATCATTTATTACCATGACAACCAGGTGGACATCTACCAGGATGTTACCATCCCCAAAAACAATACGGCCAATAACAACAGCAGCAGCAACAACAGCAGCAAGATGACAACCCCAACATACATTGCTGTACAATACCTAACAACCTCAGAGGCATCACTAAATTATAAGTAGCAGAAACAGCACCCCATGACCACATCTAAACAGAATCATTATTTATATAATTATTAACATAAGCACCATCATCATCATCAACAGTGACAGCACCACCACCATCCTCATCCACCACTACAACTGTATTTACCACCACCCTGAAAACAAAAACAATAGCAACACTCAACAATCATCACAATGTTGTGAATATACCTGTACAACACTTCTATCCCTTGCTGTTGACAGGTTAACATGCATAAAACATGAACTGTCCAAGTGTATTTGACAATACATAATTCTGAAATAGCTTTTCAATGAGAGGCCTTCTGCCATGTAATATAACTGTAGAAATTGAAATACTGATGCAGTCATTAACAGAGCGCTTGAGGGTTAGAAATGAAAAGAATATTTGTGTGTACCTGTCAATGTGTCCTTTGATAGTCATTGGTTGTTATTGCAAGATTCTGAAACACAGGGGAAAACTTGTACAGAAAAATGCAAAAAGCACAGTTCATATACAAATGTCCTGACATACCAACAACAATCCTTCTGTAATGAAGCAGTCAGTTCTGCATGAAGCATATTTGGTGCTGTCTTCCATTTTTAACCAGAATCTTTGATGTGGGTGTGCATTTTGCACATTTAATGCAAAATTGGGTTTAGTTAGCTATCAAAGTGATGTGGTCTCAGACAAGTACTTGAACCATTGAATCACACAGTTAGCTCTTCACATCTAGTAAAATAATTGCTTCATATCTGAGCCAATAGGGGTATTGTTCCTGACAGACGTATAAACAAGACATATTACTTCATCCGTAGATCAGAATATACACTGGCTTCATAAGGCTAAAAATGGAAATAAAAAACTTTAAAAAACTTCACAACACTTATGACTTTCTCAAGCTAAAGACAACTACATTTGTTTACAAGAAGGATGTTGTCATATAACTAAGTGATAAAAGTATTATAAAATTCCATTATTCTTAACTGTTTAACAAAGTTTTGTTTATTTAGCAAACATTTAAATGAAAGGTTCATTTTGACAAACTGTAGCCAGGTCTTTTATACAATCCTTTTTAAATGTATACTAGCCATTAATAGTGAAACCTTAAACAGCCTGTTTTTAAGCCATACTTGGAAATTCATTGTAACCATGATGACATCATCATTTTATGGTTACCACGGTTACATTTAAAGCTCGGGGCCATCACCCCAGTTGTCAGAGTTACTGCCAGTTTTGCTGGAAATAACAAATAATAAATGATGTAGTTGGGAGGGGATTCATTCATACCAGAATGTTTTTTTTCTTCTTTTTACCCAGCATAATACAATAACACAAGTCGTGTTTTGTGTTGCTGATGTTTTAACAATACTGCCTATATGTTTTTTTATATTTTTAAATATTAAAAAACACACGGATGCATGCAAAGAATAAATGATGTTTAAGACTCAAATAGCAACGGTATCTCTATAAGCAGGAGATGCTGCCCCACACCATCATCCATATTTAGAACAGGAACACCACCAAGAAAGACAACAGTATCATAACAATAAGAAACACCAAGAAAAAAGTAACAATACATTGTATGCATATATACAAAAGAAGACAAATGATTTTACTTAAAAATTCATTTACAATGGTTACATAAATGCCAATTTTCTGAGACCCACTGACATTTCCGTCTTTTCTGCACTCATTCTCACCTGCCAATAACTAGTTGAACTGAAATTATGATTACACAGTTTTCATGATATCTATCGTTTCTTGTATCAACATAAAACACAATCAACATAATCTAAACCATTCCTCACATTTGAACAATGTCTTTAAAAAACTAGGCTCTCATTCACTGAACAAAACCTCAGTCAATATTGACTTTGTTACAACAACTTATTCCTGTCCGTAGCCGCCTGTATCAAAGTACCAAATGCAATCAGCGCGGCCTCTATTTAACAAAACAGATATTTAAACCACCCGTTCAATAATGAGTTTCCTTGTGTCAATATTTTCATTCTCACTTAAGTCGAATATTGTCCTGATCCAACCCTCTTATACAAGCAAGAAAACATTTCTTTTGTTGAATTTTTTGCATTTCTAGTATTTTTTTCACAATTTCAAGCACGATGATACAGGACTTGATTCTATTCATCTAAAGATTTTAGCCAATGTCAAAAATAAATTTCCGCACATAAGTTTTGTATTTACTTTTGCCGAGTGTTTATCCAGTAGTTTTATTAAAGTTACAAGTGTTAGTGCAATATAAAACTGCAGGATGCTTACATTCTAAAGATGTTATCTTAATCAAACAATAATTTCTGAACCATTCTATGAGGAGAAGACATCGTCCTGTTTATATTATAATGGTGTAGTTATTCATAATGTATGCCTAAGAAAGCATACACACAATGTTTACATAATGGTGAAATCTCAAATCTCTGAGTCTTTTACATTTAAGAGTGTATGTTCCATAAGCTACTGTATGAAATAAGTGTTTTGTACTTTGTTAATCTATTGAGGTAATGTCTAATTTGACATAGGAAGATATGATAATAATGAAAGTGTTGAGCAGATCAAGAATCAAAATTAAAGATAAACTTTTATTCATTCATTGTTTATGAAGGGTTCTACTCAATACCATACATTTAAACTGGAGGACTTTTTATTAATATGTCAAGTGATTTTGTTTACTGAATAAACAGCAATACAATAGGAAAGTTACTTACATGTGAAAATACTGAGTAGAAACAAACTGCCAGTACCTTTAATGTGCTGCTACTGCTGTTGATTATGCACAGGATCATGATGATGGTGATGATGTTGTTGCAAATGTTGACAATTCTCTTAAGTGCTTCTTCTGATGCTGCAGCATATACAGTAAAGATCTTTACAGCCATGACCAATATCTCTATTGTTTTGCTATCAAAAACACCATATGGCACTTAAACTGTTTGTTATGATATAAAAGTTGTACAACATCAACTGTGTTTCTTATTGTGCTTCTGAGGAGAAATACCTGAGAAGGCAGGACAAATAGCTGAGCAGGTTCATCAAACAAATAGCTGAGCAGGATCATCAAACAAATAGCTGAGCAGGCTCATCAAACAAATAGCTAAGCAGGCTCATTAGACAAATAGCTGAGAGGCACATCAAACAAATAGCTGAGCAGGCTCATCAGACAAATAGCTGGGAAGGCAGGACAAATAGCTAAGCAGGCTCATCAGACAAATAGCTGAGCAGGATCATCAAACAAATAGCTGAGCAGGCTCATCAGACAAATAGCTGAGCAGGCTCATCAGACAAATAGCCGAGCAGGCTCATCAGACAAATAGCTGAGAGACTTATCCAACAAATAGCTGAGAGGTGCATCAAACAAATATCTGAGCAGGCTCATCAGACAAATAGCTGAGCAGGCTCATCAGACAAATAGCTGAGCAGGCTCATCAGACAAATAGCTGAGCAGGCTGGCTCATCAGACATATAGCTGAGAGGTGCATCAGACAAATAGCTGAGCAGGCTGGCTCATCAGACAAATATCTGAGAGGCTCATCAGACAAATAGCTGAGAGGTGCATCAGACAAATAGCTGAGCAGGCTCATCAGACAAATAGCTGAGCTGGCTCATCAGACAAATAGCTGAGCAGGCTCATCAGACAAATATCTGAGAGGCTCATCAAACAAATATCTGAGCAGGCTCATCAGACATATAGCTGAGCAGGCTCATCAGACAAATAGCTGAGCAGGCTCATCAGACAAATAGCTGAGCAGGCTCATCAGACAAATAGCTGAGAGACTTATCCAACAAATAGCTGAGAGGTGCATCAAACAAATATCTGATATCTGAGCAGGCTCATCAGACAAATAGCTGAGCAGGCTCATCAGACAAATAGCTGAGCAGGCTCATCAGACAAATATCTGAGAGGCTCATCAAACAAATAGCTGAGCAGGCTCATCAGACATATAGCTGAGCAGGCCAATCAGACAAATAGCTGAGCAGGCTTATCAGACAAATAGCTGAGCAGGCTCATCAGACAAATAGCTGAGAGACTTATCCAACAAATAGCTGAGAGGTGCATCAAACAAATATCTGAGCAGGCTCATCAAACAAATATCTGAGCAGGCTCACCAGACATATAGCTGAGCAGGCTTATCAGACAAATAGCTGAGCAGGCTCATCAGACATATAGCTGAGCAGGCTCATCAGACATATAGCTGAGCAGGCTTATCAGACAAATAGCTGGGAAGGCAGGACAAATAGCTAAGCAGGCTCATCAGACAAATAGCTGAGCAGGATCATCAAACAAATAGCTGAGCAGGCTCATCAGACAAATAGCTGAGCAGGCTCATCAGACAAATAGCCGAGCAGGCTCATCAGACAAATAGCTGAGAGACTTATCCAACAAATAGCTGAGAGGTGCATCAAACAAATATCTGAGCAGGCTCATCAGACAAATAGCTGAGCAGGCTCATCAGACAAATAGCTGAGCAGGCTCATCAGACAAATAGCTGAGCAGGCTGGCTCATCAGACATATAGCTGAGAGGTGCATCAGACAAATAGCTGAGCAGGCTGGCTCATCAGACAAATATCTGAGAGGCTCATCAGACAAATAGCTGAGAGGTGCATCAGACAAATAGCTGAGCAGGCTTATCAGACAAATAGCTGAGCAGGCTCATCAGACAAATAGCTGAGCTGGCTCATCAGACAAATAGCTGAGCAGGCTCATCAGACAAATATCTGAGAGGCTCATCAAACAAATATCTGAGCAGGCTCATCAGACATATAGCTGAGCAGGCTCATCAGACAAATAGCTGAGCAGGCTCATCAGACAAATAGCTGAGCAGGCTCATCAGACAAATAGCTGAGAGACTTATCCAACAAATAGCTGAGAGGTGCATCAAACAAATATCTGAGCAGGCTCATCAGACAAATAGCTGAGCAGGCTCATCAGACAAATATCTGAGAGGCTCATCAAACAAATAACTGAGCAGGCTCATCAGACATATAGCTGAGCAGGCTCATCAGACATATAGCTGAGCAGGCTCATCAGACAAATAGCTGAGCAGGCTTATCAGACAAATAGCTGAGCAGGCTCATCAGACAAATAGCTGAGAGACTTATCCAACAAATAGCTGAGAGGTGCATCAAACAAATATCTGAGCAGGCTCATCAAACAAATATCTGAGCAGGCTCACCAGACATATAGCTGAGCAGGCTTATCAGACAAATAGCTGAGCAGGCTCATCAGACATATAGCTGAGCAGGCTCATCAGACATATAGCTGAGCAGGCTTATCAGACAAATAGCTGAGAGACTTATCCAACAAATAGCTGAGAGGTGCATCAGACAAATAGCTGAGCAGGCTGGCTCATCAGACAAATGTCTGAGCAGGCTCATCAGACAAATATCTGAGCAAGCTCATCTGACAAATAGCTGAGCAGGCTCATCAGACATATAGCTGAGCAGGCTCATCAAACAAATAGTTGAGAGCTCACCAAACATAGCTGAGAAGGCACATCAGACAAATAGCTGAGAAGGCACATTGTATATTTGTATATATTTCTATTTGTATATTTGTTAATAATCCCTACCAAATTACTATTTTTACTGTTCAATGCTGAGAGCATCATTAACAGGAAACAAGGCATATCACTAAATACATGGCAGCAAATAGAGCAGATTTTGATCAGACAGTTTTCCGCATCAGCTGACTGATCTGGACTGACAATATTTGCCTAAGCCTGACCAATCTATGCTTAGAAGAGCTACACTGGGAACAGAGCTTATATGGATCAGGATAGGTAAAACGTTCTCAGAGCTGTCTGATCTGAATCTTTATGTTGGCGCCATCAGTACATTGTGTTAGGGGGACACCCGTAGCTGAGGGGTGAGAGTTACTGACTTATCACTCCTCAGCCCCTCACCACATAGGTTCAAGTCCCATCCGATGTGGGAACTTTCTCATGGTAAGGTTTTCCAGCTAACCTTCGGTGTGCCAGTGGTTCTACGCTGATGTAAGTCTGGGGTCTTCCTCTACCAATTTTTAGCTGTATGTCACAAATATGTGACCGTGTCGGTGCTACGTAATAAAAAACAAAATAAAAACAAACATTTTGTTACCTATGTTTTAAGGTGTAAGCAAATAACAACAAATTATGGAAAAATGAATAATGATCTGGGTTAAGTGCATGTATTTTCAGAAACACATGGGAAGCCATCTAGAAAACAGAAAAAAAAAATTTATTGTCCAAACTTTTACACAAACTCTTCTTATATACCATGCACCTGCAATTACAAAATAATAAAAACTGAACGAGCTAGCTAGTATTCTATAAAACCAATATAAGGCATGCTCCAACATATAACACTCATAAACCCAGTGAGGCAAAACTAGTTAACACCTTTCATCGTTATAACTATTTCTTTTATCAAACCTAATATAATATTTCAAAGTCCCTATTGGGTTAAGGATGAGAAACAAGTCGATAAATAGTCAAATCAAGCACTACCACTTAATTGAGATATCAGCCAATTAAACAATGCTGATTCATACAACTGTCATAGAAGACGATTTTGTAAACTTGTTCAATGTTCTGACAAGAGCCTTGATATGATCCTATCACAGATGTTTAAGTGTCCTTCACTGAAGTGTTGGCACACCATTTAAGACAGGACAAAACTGCTTTAAAAGCAATCCTTAGTACACTGGCAAACTAGGAGACAATTCTACAAACATCATATTTCACCCAGGAAGGCACTTCAATCTGGTCTATTGACAATTAAATATTTAACATTTATTAAATGAATAATCTACTTATTTGTATATAAAATGATCCCCACTCCTAAAAGGTTACCTTTCAGTTGAAACACAGATTTAAGCTCAAAACATATTTTGAAAGATTTACACATTCTCATTAAGTACTTCAAGATGGAGATTTGTGATCTAATGACACTGTATCAAAAAAATGACAATGTCAATAGCATTGGCTGATTTTCAAATAATGCTGATGTTTCATTGTTTAGTATGTTATTGCTCAAAGTTCAATAGCAAATAAAACTTATAGAAGAGCAGTAAGTATTCTGTTACCTATTGTGATAGAGTTTCAGATGAAACGATTTTGTGGAGAAACGTCAAGTAGATTTGATGTTAAATGGGTCTATCAAATAGTTGTGAAGTGGTTTCAAGCGACCAGCCCCCACTGAACTTCAGGGACGTGAAATACATGTAATGCAACAAAAACAAATAATATGACGGATCGAGTTAAACTGCTCAACATTATTAATGTAGGCAAATAAACATGATTATGCAAGAATATTTTCCATTTAAGACAAAAACAGCAACTTTGAATAAAAGTTGATAATAATGAATAATATATCATATATTATATCAGTAGTTTTCTTTTGACAATGGTTTATTTAAGAAAGATAATTTTAAACAGTATATCTATTAAAATTACCAAAGTAAACTATTATTCTATGATGTATAATCCTTATTGCTATTTTACATAACATTGATTCATCAAAATTATGACCATAGAAAAAAAACTTTATATCCCTGACCTTTGTAATCTTGAACCCAGTGGACAGTTATTAATCTTAGTAACAATAGCTGACTAAAACAATATTGTTCCTGAGTGATCACAGGAACTAAAAATGCCCTTGACTTTGGTGACTAAAGAAACTCACAAGTGACCTTGACTTTGGTGACCACAGAAACTATGAAGTGCCCTTAACTTTGGTGACCATAGAAACTAACAAGTGACCTTGACTTTGGCGACTAAAGAAACTCACAAGTGGCCTTGACTTTGGTGACCACAGAAACTCACAGGTGACCTTGACTTTGGTGACCACAGAAACTCACAAGTGACCTTGACTTTGGTGACCACAGAAACTCATTGGTGACCTTGGCAGAAATATATGTCTATACTGAGAATCTGTACGTGGAAGTGGAACTGCACCAGCATTGATGCAACAAAATGGTATGCAGCATTTATGAGGAAAATCATTGAATTTAATTGATATATGTGGCACTGTAAACAGAACACCAGCGCTTTGTTCATGAATGTTGAGTCTAGTTCAACCAATTTACATAAAACATGTCTCACCCTAAAGGTGTTTTCAGCAAATTAAAGGGTTGACAAATGAAGAAGGTTGGGGGCTTATAGAGATATTCAAAGAAGGAAAATTATTGAATCAATATATGGACCAATAACTAAAGTGATTAAATATACCCCAGCAGAATAACAAGCTGATCAAACAGATTCATTTTTTAATTGTTATTTAAGTAGTATCTGAGATTACAAGATTAAAATAATGACCAATAAATGATTATATTATTGCTATTTTATACTTGGAACACCTGAGGTTTTGTAGTTTAAAACTTGGCCAAAGAAATTTTGTGTTCAGAACATTGAATACAAAATATAATTGAAATGTTATCAAATTTGACAATACATTAAGACATAAATAAAATATTAAAGACGAACAGAATTCATAAATTATCTCCTATAATAATTACGTGTTCAGTTAAATATTAATCAATATAAATTGGCTCATTTTTTTTAACTACAGTAGACAATTAATATTAATGTGACATAGCCACAATAAACGTAGGTACATTATACATAACATCAAAGGATCAACATATATTTGAATGTATTGCATCACTATCAACATATTGCATCACTATCAAGCTAATCAACACACTGCTCATGACTGACCAATATAAATGGTGTAACCTCAAGCTCACACAAAATATAGATAAACAGTGATTATGAACCATTCATGAAAAGAAAGAGAGTGAAATCTATTTTTTCAGTGCAGTTTCGATATATTAGGTAAATATATCATCTGCCTAAACAGCACATTGTAAAGAGTTTAAAAAAGTAAAATTAAATGCAATATTATGTGTAAGGGACACAACATACAAAAATGAGACCCAACTTACTGGTTGTTAACTTAAAAAAAGCGGAATGTAACAGAATACTTACAACAAATCCCCCTGAATTTTGTATGTATGTCTAAACAGACTGAAAAAGTACCAATGTAATTATAGTAAATATAATAAAAAAGCAAAGTGCCAAACAGCCAAAAAGTAGTCAACCATTGACATCAATTCATTGTCCACTATAGTCTGTTACCGGTATATGCAACTGGTCCTGGTTCAGTGTAAATCCAGTTTATTATTAAAACACACCTATGTAGATCACGTCTTATAGACATCAGTGGACAGCAAATGGATAATTTCGTTTGTTTGTTGCTTTGATCATCCCAGCAAGAGTATTTTAGTTTTTTAAAGATGGAATCTTCTTGAAGCAGATAAAACTTTAAGTGTGAATAGCATTCTATGAACATCTGGCACCATACCAAGCGCAATCAGTAGAGTGTGGGCTCCAGGTGTGGGAAGGCCCGGGTTTGATTCCGGGCCTTGACATGCCAAAGTCATTATAAATGGTAGTCAGAATAATGTGAATGGGTGTGGTATCATGCTTAGTGTTCACAGCATGCTATACACACTATAAGCAGCACTATATCTGCTTCAAGTGGACACTGGCTCCAAATAATTGAAATACTCTTGGTGGGACGATAAACCCAATAAACAATCATCATACCATGTCAAGTTACATTATATTGACCACTTGCCAACCAGTTATGAGATTGGGATTTGGGATTTGCCGGCATATTTGCCGATACTGTGCAGCAACATTTCCATCATTATAGCACAGGGGCACTTATGAGGTGCCCAGGGACTGAACCCTGCCGGTCCATTATACTGACACAGACGAGTCAGGCGTAATCCTGTCCCCGTAGCCCCGAGCTTTAGGAGGGAAGCCACTTCTACCAACTTTAAAGTCTTTAGTTTGACCCGGCCGGGGTTTGAACCTGCGACCTCCTGATCTGCTATACCAACTGAGCTAGTGTGTCTGGTTAACAAGGGACCCATATTAATACCATTTTTAATGACTCTGGTCCAGGATCAAACCCAAGGCCTCCAGTACCTGGTACTGACAAGGGATCAGTATGTAAAAATAACTGAATACGGACTGTTTAAGTTCCAGATAAAGTGGATACCAACCAGACTGTTAATGGATGACTTTATCCAACATGGTCAACATGTGCTAGGGATTTAACAGAAATCACCACATGGATTTAAAGGATGAGAAATGGACATTGAAAGGATGTGAATAGTTACACAAGTTACTTAACTCAATACTACAGTGTTGTCCGTAAGGATTAAACTAAGACTCATGTTTATTCCTTTTATCTTCAGCCAGTTATAAATAATAATGCGTCAATATTCACTTGTTTGACTTCAATACCGTTATATTAGGAATCCGTATACAACTGATTGGTTAGTCAAATGGTGTTAGTAATGGTCTATTAAGCAAAAGGTCACCAGTTCGAACCAGCCTAAGGGATACTTTTTTTAATAAAGGAATGCCAATATAAAACTTTGTGGGAACATCAAAGTTATACAAATGATTTTTATGATTTTCAGCACTTTTAAAACAACAGAAAACATGACTATTCCTTTACAGGATTTTGAAGGCAATATAAATGCAATCTTATTAAGATTGCGGCAAGCTTGCGCAAACTTGTCGCAAACTTGTGACGAGCTTGTCGCAAGCAAGCATTTTGGTGTGGGTATGCCTGGTAGGATTAAAGCACTCTATTCGCAGGACAACCTTGTTCTGTCAAATGTTGCTTATTATATCCAAGAATATGTAAGATAAAAAAACAAAATACAAAACATATCTAAACATGGTGTCAATGTGAAGTGAAGACTGATTGATATGTAGCGTTAGCAGACGATTTTGACAATCTTTACTGAAGTGTGTTTTTTATGGTGTTACCATTTTACTTTCGAGAAATCAATGAAAACTCTCGATATATTTAGATGTGTTCAGGAATGGGGATAAAACTGAAAGAAGGGATTTTATATATTTATATTTAAACCAATATTTTACTGATATGATCTATTTAAGAGGTTGCACAACAACAGGATTATGTAAATTAATGGTTGGACCTTGGACTTGTTTATTATTCATTCGGTATATCACATAAATAAAAGGACACCATGTTTTATTAGTAAGATATCAGCCCAGGGTTTATGCCATTACATTATGTATTCAATTGGAGAACATGGGCTAGATTTAAAGTTACATTTTGTTTTCTTCTCTAGCAAATAGAAACTTGCATGGTTGCAGAAATATCAATACTGTGTAGGTCTATTTCAATTATTTTTTAAACTATTTTTTAATTATTACTTTTTAATTAATACTGCACCAATTATGGCAATTCACGTTACATCTACTTTTAATAATAAGAAAATGTTTGTGTAGAGGCAACAATGCACCCAATGTCAGATGAAACACCTTATTACATTATTTCCTTTTTAGTCTGCCTGAGTTTTGAAACCGGGCTTTAAGTAGCTGAATAGTTATAGATCTGAGATTTGAACCCATGCTGTGAGTGTCTGAGTAATTATAAATACGAGACTGGAATGCATGCTGTGAGTGGCTGAGGAGTTACAATCTGAGATTTGAACACATGCTGTGAGTGGCTGAGGAGTTCCAATCTGAGATTTGAACACATGCTGTGAGTGGCTGAGGAGTTCCAATCTGAGATTTGAATCCATGCTGTGAGTGGCTGAGGAGTTCCAATCTGAGATTTGGATCCATGCTGTGATTGGCTGAGGAGTTACAATCTGAGATTTGAACCCATGCTGTGAGTGGCTGAGGATTTATAAATATGAGATTTGAACCCATGAGGAGTTCCAATCTGAGATTTGAATCCATGCTGTGAGTGGCTGAGGATTTGTAAATCTGAGATTTGAACCCATGCTGTGAGTGGCTGAGGATTTATAATCTGAGATTTTAATCCATGCTGTAAGTGGCTGAGGAGTTACAATCTGAGATTTGAACACATGCTGTGAGTGGCTGAGGAGTTCCAATCTGAGATTTGAATCCATGCTGTGAGTGGCTGAGGAGTTCCAATCTGAGATTTGGATCCATGCTGTGATTGGCTGAGGAGTTCCAATCTGAGATTTGAACCCATGCTGTAAGTGGCTGAGGAGTTACAATCTGTGATTTGAATCCATGCTATGAGTGGCTGAGGATTTATAAACATGAAATTTGAATCCGTGCTGTGAGTGTCTGAGTAATTATAAATACGAGACTGGAATGTATGCTGTGAGTGGCTGAGGAGTTCCAATCTGAGATTTGAATCCATGCTGTGAGTGGCTGAGGAGTTCCAATCTGAGTTTTGAACCCATGCTGTAAGTGGCTGAGGAGTTACAATCTGTGATTTGAATCCACGCTTTAAGTGGCTGAGGAGTTACAATCTGAGATTTTAATCCATGCTGTGAGTGGCTGAGGATTTATAAATATGAGATTTGAATCCATGCTGTGAGTGGCTGAGGAGATCCAATCAGAGATTTGAATCCATGCTGTGAGTGGCTGAGGAGTTACAATCTGTGATTTGAATCCATGCTGTACGTGGCTGAGGAGTTACAATCTGTGATTTGAATCCACGCTTTAAGTGGCTGAGGAGTTACAATCTGAGATTTTAATCCATGCTGTGAGTGGCTGAGGAGTTCCAATCTGAGATTTGAATCCATGCTGTAAGTGGCCGAGGATTTATAAATATGAGATTTGAACCCATGCTCTGAGTAGCTGAGGAGTTCCAATCTGAGATTTGAACCCATGCTGTGATTGGCTGAGGAGTTATAATCTGAGATTTGAATCCATGCTGTAAGTGGCTGAGGATTTATAAATATGAGATTTGAACCCATGCTGTGAGTGGCTGAGGAGTTACAATCTGAGATTTGAATCCATGCTGTAAGTGGCTGAGGATTTATAAATATGAGATTAGAACCCATAAGGAGTTCCAATCTGAGATTTGAATCCATGCTGTGAGTGGCTGAGGATTTGTAAATCTGAGATTTGAACCCATGCTGTGAGTGGCTGAGGATTTATAATCTGAGATTTGAATCCATGCTGTGAGTGGCTGAGGAGTTCCAATCTGAGATTTGAATCCATGCTGTAAGAGGCTGAGGATTTATGAATATGAGATTTGAACTCATGCTGTGAGTGGCTGAGGAGTTACAATCTGAGATTTGAATCCATGCTGTAAGTGGCTGAGGATTTATAAATATGAGACTAGAACCCATAAGGAGTTCCAATCTGAGATTTGAATCCATGCTGTGAGTGGCTGAGGATTTGTAAATCTGAGATTTGAACCCATGCTGTGAGTGTCTGAGTAATTATAATCTGAGATTTGAATCCATGCTGTAAGTGGCTGAGGAGTTACAATCTGAGATTTGAATCCATGCTGTGAGTGGCTGAGGAGTTACAATCTGAGATTTGAACCCATGCTGTGAGTGGCTGAGGATTTGTAAATCTGAGATTTGAACCCATGCTGTGAGTGGCTGAGGAGTTACAATCTGAGATTTGAATCCATGCTGTAAGTGGCTGAGGATTTATTAATATGAGATTTGAATCCGTGCTGTGAGTGGCTGAGGATTTATACATATGAGATTTGAACCCATGCAGTGAGTGGCTGAGGAGTTCCAAACTGAGATTTGAATCCATGCTGTAAGTGGCTGAGGATTTATAAATATGAGATTTGAATCCGTGCTGTGAGTGGCTGAGGATTTATAAATATGAGATTTGAACCCATGCTGTGAGTGGCTGAGGAATTCCAAACTGAGATTTGAATCCATGTTGTAAGTGGCTGAGGATTTATAAATATGAGATTTGAATCCGTGCTGTGAGTGGCTGAGGATTTATAAATATGAGATTTGAACCCATGCTGTGAGTGGCTGAGGAGTTCCAAACTGAGATTTGAATCCATGCTGTAAGTGGCTGAGGATTTATAAATATGAGATTAAAATCCATGAGGAGTTCCAATCTGAGATTTGAATCCATGCTGTGAGTGGCTGAGGATTTATAAATATGAGATTTGAACCCATGAGGAGTTCCAATCTGAGATTTGAATCCATGCTGTGAGTGGCTGAGGATTTATAAATCTGAGATTTGAAACCATGCTGTGAGTGGCTGAGGATTTATAAATATGAGATTTGAACCCATGCTGTGAGTGGCTGAGGAGTTCCAATCTGAGATTTGAACCCATGCTGTGATTGGCTGAGTTCCAATCTTAGATTTGTACCCATGCTGTGAGTGGCTGAGGAGTTCCAATCTGAGATTTGAATCCATGCTGTAAGTGGCTGAGGATTTATAAATATGAGATTAGAACCCATAAGGAGTTCCAATCTGAGATTTGAATCCACGCTGTGAGTGGCTGAGGATTTGTAAATCTGAGATTTGAACCCATGCTATGAGTGGCTGAGGAGTTACAATCTGAGATTTGAATCCATGCTGTAAGTGGCTGAGGATTTATAAATATGAGATTTGAATCCGTGCTGTGAGTGGCTGAGGATTTATACATATGAGATTTGAACCCATGCAGTGAGTGGCTGAGGAGTTCCAAACTGAGATTTGAATCCATGCTGTAAGTGGCTGAGGATTTATAAATATGAGATTTGAATCCGTGCTGTGAGTGGCTGAGGATTTATAAATATGAGATTTGAACCCATGCTGTGAGTGGCTGAGGAGTTCCAAACTGAGATTTGAATCCATGTTGTAAGTGGCTGAGGATTTATAAATATGAGATTTGAATCCGTGCTGTGAGTGGCTGAGGATTTATAAATATGAGATTTGAACCCATGCTGTGAGTGGCTGAGGAGTTCCAAACTGAGATTTGAATCCATGCTGTAAGTGGCTGAGGATTTATAAATATGAGATTAAAATCCATGAGGAGTTCCAATCTGAGATTTGAATCCATGCTGTGAGTGGCTGAGGATTTATAAATATGAGATTTGAACCCATGAGGAGTTCCAATCTGAGATTTGAATCCATGCTGTGAGTGGCTGAGGATTTATAAATCTGAGATTTGAAACCATGCTGTGAGTGGCTGAGGATTTATAAATATGAGATTTGAACCCATCCTGTGAGTGGCTGAGGAGTTCCAATCTGAGATTTGAACCCATGCTGTGATTGGCTGAGTTCCAATCTTAGATTTGTACCCATGCTGTGAGTGGCTGAGGAGTTCCAATCTGAGATTTGAACCCATACTGTGAGTGGCTGAGGATTTATAAACCTGAGATTTGAACCCATGCTGTGAGTGGCTGAGGAGTTCCAATCTGAGATTTGAACCCATGCTGTGATTGGCTGAGGAGTTCCAATCTTAGATTTGTACCCATGCTGTGAGTGGCTGAGGAGTTCCAATCTGAGATTTGAATCCATGCTGTAAGTGGCTGAGGATTTATAAATATGAGATTAGAACCCATAAGGAGTTCCAATCTGAGATTTGAATCCATGCTGTGAGTGGCTGAGGATTTGTAAATCTGAGATTTGAACCCATGCTGTGAGTGGCTGAGGAGTTCCAATCTGAGATTTGAATCCATGCTGTAAGTGGCTGAGGAGTTACAATCTGAGATTTGAATCCATGCTGTGAGTTGCTGAGGAGTTACAATCTGAGATTTGAACCCATGCTGTGAGTGGCTGAGGATTTGTAAATCTGAGATTTGAACCCATGCTGTGAGTGGCTGAGGAGTTACAATCTGAGACTTGAATCCATGCTGTGAGTGGCTGAGGAGTCCCCATCTGAGATTTGAATTCATGCTGTAAGTGGCTGAGGATTTATAAATATGAGATTTGAATCCGTGCTGTGAGTGGCTGAGGATTTATAAATATGAGATTTGAACCCATGCTGTGAGTGGCTGAGCAGTTCCAAACTGAGATTTGAATCCATGCTGTAAGTGGCAGAGGATTTATAAATATGTGATTTGAATCCGTGCTGTGAGTGGCTGAGGATTTATAAATATGAGATTTGAACCCATGCTGTGAGTGGCTGAGGAGTTCCAAACTGAGATTTGAATCCATGTTGTAAGTGGCAGAGGATTTATAAATATGAGATTTGAATCCGTGCTGTGAGTGGCTGAGGATTTATAAATATGAGATTTGAACCCATGCTGTGAGTGGCTGAGGAGTTCCAAACTGAGATTTGAATCCATGTTGTAAGTGGCTGAGGATTTATAAATATGTGATTTGAATCCGTGCTGTGAGTGGCTGAGGATTTATAAATATGAGATTTGAACCCATGCTGTGAGTGGCTGAGGAGTTCCAAACTGAGATTTGAATCCATGCTGTAAGTGGCTGAGGATTTATGAATGTGAGATTAAAACCCATGAGGAGTTCCAATCTGAGATTTAAATCCATGCTGTGAGTGGCTGAAGATTTATCAATATAATACTTGAATCCATGCTGTGACTGAGGAGTTACAAGTATGAGACTGCAATCAATGCTGTGAATGACTGAGGAGTTATAAGTATGAGATTACAATCCATGCTGTGACTGACTGAGGAGTTATAAGTATGAGACTTCAATCCATGCTGCAAGTGGCTGAGAAGGTATAAGTCTTAGAACTGAACCCACGCCATTAGTAGTTGAGGAATTATAAGTCTGAGACTGGAGCTCATGATAAAGTTGTCAATTTACTACACATTCAATGTGGAACTTTCTTCAAATGAGCAACCTAAGCTAGATATAAACCAGTGTTAACTTCCCATAACTTGTAATCAAATCTTGTTATCTTTTACACCATAAAGATGTAACAATAAGGCAATCCAGTAAGTATCAACATTGTATCATTTGAAAGAGAAGTGAAGAATTAAGGAGAAAAAATCCACTGAATCCAGATATCTGTTTCCCAGGGAAGGTTGATCTTGGCTGATGTATGAACCATGACACTGTTTAATTATATTAACACTTTGTCCCATACACAATCATGAAAATCTAAAAAAAAAATTCTCAAAGTACGGGTTTAATTTTTTCATGTCTTCTTGTAAATCTCTTTTTCATCGTAGTTGTAGTTAATCCTGGGCCACAAAAGGGGGCAGCAAACACTATTATCTGAACCCTTTGCCACCTTGGCCAGTTAAACATTCATGAAAAAATTACCCTCTTAACACATTGGGGACCTTACTAATGAGTTTTACCTCATTGAAGTGGTTTTAATTCTGTTATGATACGGTCTTGATAAATTAAGCTTGTAGACCCCTGACTTGGTAGCTGTCAGGGACACCGTGGATGCTTGACAGGAGGAGCACTCTGAATCACTGAGAAGCTTGTTTCATGTCACCTTCGTCACCTCGAGAAATCATTGCGGAAATCGTGGAAAATTATTGTTGACCCAACCTCACACCGGGTGACTTAATTGGATGGGGGTTGTACTGAACTCTGATTTGTCTTACAGAGTTACTCATGACAGAAGTAATGATTTGGGGTTTTAAGAAAAATGTTGCCATTTTTCATCGTGCTCTTGCACAAACAATGAAGTCAGCTGATAAATGCATTTGAGTATTAAACAAGTATTTGCTTTGTGTCTTTCCCATTTATTTTCTATCCTTTTGTAGGGGCTAACATTTATAAGGGATCAGAACAAAAGGAAATAAATGAAAGGACAAGATTTATACAAACATAGGAATTTCTATTGGAAAGTTAATTTAACCAGAAAATGTATTTCATCTGATGAAGTCCTGGTTATATTCAATGAAATGTTCTTTAAGTAAAATTATTTAGTTTCAAGTTCCTAGTTTTATTAATAATGAAAGAAAATATGCATCAAGTTATAACACAAATGAACAATATAAACAAATAACAAAATAAAGAAATGGCATCAAAATCCACAGAAACACAACCAACATTATATACATATTTCAGTATGGAATGTAAGATATATAAAATATCTATTTTTATAGCTATAGATCTACTACAGGACTGGAAATTTTATTACTAATTTTCACTTATTTTCTTAAACATGTCTAAATGACACTTATGTATACAAATTGAACTTAAGAGACAGCTGTTGGTTTAGTATTAATATGAAATTCTTACAAGTGAAATCCTTGAGCAGCACAATGTTGATGTGTCACCCACATTTTTACTAGTTTCCATGTAAATTTTTATGCAATAACAACAGTATATCACATTACAGTCTACTGGTAATTATTAAATGGTATTGCAATTTTTATGCAATAACAACTGTATATCACAATACAGTCCACTGGTAATTATTAAATGATACAGCAACATGTTTTTGTAAGACTAACAACATGCGAAGTTTCACACAAAGCGATGTTTATAATCATGCTCTCCAGCGTACCTTTCTATAGACAGTAGTTTATGTAAGAACGATTGTACATAATTAACTAACTCTTGCTTATAGCTCTAATTGTTAATATGATTATGGTGTTTTATTGTTCCTGTGTTTTTGAACAAGTTGTTGCTTAGCAACACACAAGTATGTGCTAAAAGTAAAAACCAAATAAAATTATTTCATTCAGTCTCAATTAACCCTCCATGATACTATGCATGTGCCGAGTCCTGCCGTATAATGCACATTATACAGGTGACTAATTATTCAGGTAACATGCTGCCCGGCACACGGTTGTTGCCATGGTGATTAATGATAATGTCATATTATGTCATGGAGATAATTGCACAGGCCATTGTGAGAAATGAGGCATCACAACATACCTGAGCTATAGCTGAATATGGCAAATGACTTTCTATTACATGAGATCCTAATTCGTCTGTTTTAATCATTGAATAGACTATTTATTATGAATTAGTTTTAAAAGTGATACATGTATTTTTTTAATTTTAGCCATTCCTTTTATTTATTACTAAATTATTTATCATAAAATAATTCAGTCATGTATTTTTGTACAACTGTACGTCAAATACTGTATTTGTCGATGCTAAGGTCCTCAACACCAAAACGGCATTGGATTCAAATCTTAGATTGAAAAAAAAAGCTGTGTGTAGCAACATGGAAACATAAAATTGTCTCTTCTACACAATGACCTTATTTTCTTTCAAGTATCTCTTTCTTTTACTGCCTGTAAGACAGACACACTGACCCTAAAATGTAAAGTCACTCTCTGTGTGTGACCATGCATCAATGTCAACTGGCCCTGTGCTTTAAGATACATTGGCACCATGTCTGATCCATCAAACACACCTGGTTACCATGGTGACACTGATCACCTGACTTCTAATGAAGCCTCTGTGACATATGTAAATAGAATGAGAAACAATAAAAAGAAAAAAAAGGTCTGCTGGAAAGAGTATAAAGCAATGCAGACAGAAAAAAAAGATTAAAAAATCTCTCAAATAAACCAGCATGCACAATGTTGTACAGGATCTCTGAGGGCTGTCTCTCTTGCAAAATGTGCTATCCTTCCAAATACAACAACACAGTGGACAACAACATAAGTCAATCTGCTTCCTTTGTGAATAACCCATTTTAAATGTTTAATTATTGGCTTACAACTTGATGCCAGTGTCAAATCCTTACTGCTGGAGACACAGCAGTATATAGTGCTGATCTTGATCAGACAGCTCCAAGCAGGGAAACCTAAGCTGAAAACAAACGTACCTGGCTTTGGATTAACATGCATCTTACATTAAAAAGGAAAATATAAAGAAAGGTCCTATCAGAATTACCACAATTATTAAACTTTAAACCACCACTTGACAAAGGCATAAAGAGTTAATGTAAAAAAAGACAAAAAAAAACCCAGATGAAGTCATTGCATATAAAAATAAAAACCAACAGTTACCACCTTTGAACGGACAGTCAGCAAATGGCCAGGGTCAATGGTTGTCATCCATCCATCTGGAAGAAAAAATATCAACTTCGTAGAATTTTAGTAAGATATAATTAAAATTTCATTTCAAGAAACATTTTAAATAGGTTTTCCAGCAACATACAGCAGCATAAAGAAAACAAGTGTAAATATTTCCTGCATAAAAGGAAGAAAATGTGACCATTAAAATCTTTACCGAAAATTACATGCACAGAGCTCATGATTTAGAACATTTGTTTCCTAATGTTACTTCAACAAATGCATGGTTGCTGTTACTCATTTAGAACATCCCAGTCAGCTTATGGTATATGAATACCGCATTCCTTGGAGGGTGATAGCCTATATTGTCAACCTGCGGCTGGTAATGTCGGCTGAGCTATCAGCCAAACAAACATTGACATTGAAACAAAAATAAAATTTAAGAATTATGTTTTAATAATGCATGGTGATATCATCAGGCCCACATTTCAATTAGTGCTCATTAACAGACTTACAATGTTGGGAATATGTCAGCATTCTATCTTTAGCTTCACATGATAATGTAGCATGGGGCATTATGAATTGCATAATAGCATATACATGTATAAGGAAATTTAACATATGAAAATTATGTAATAAAATGAGATATCCACCAAGTAATATTTCTCTTTAGTTTATGAGGCCCCCTCCCCCCACTCCCCACATATAACCAACCACATTCTCCTAAAACAGCTGTCCCTGAGATGTACAAATTACCATATCTGTATATGACCATGCATCAATGTCACCTGGCTCGGACCTTCAAGATACATTGGCACTAAGTCTGGACCTGATCCATCAAACACACCTGGTTACTATGGCTACACTGCTCACCTGACTTCTAATGAAGTCACAGGCAAAATTGTGCACACAGACAATCCATAAAAAATAAAGTATCTGTGTTAATGAGGACATGAAGGGAAGAGTTTGAAGGACATGCTGTATGTTAGAAAAGAACCAATTGTCCTAAACTGTAACAACACAATTGCATGAAGATACAGTGAGGACTCAAACAATATAAGGAATGGACCCAGATACATATTTCTCTGGATTGATCCTCGTTTTTAAATGATGAATAATCTTTATTGTAATTACAAGAAGAATACCACAGTCTAATATTACAATTAAATTCATGTCACTTCTCATTAAACAATTTAAAAAAAAAGATAAGATAAAAGGACAGACATTACTAATCAAGAGGTTATATTTGTATTGCTCATCTTCCAACAGACCAAAAAACCATTAAAGAAAAACAATTTTTATTTCTCCAAATGCAAGAAAAAGTTCAACATTTGATATTTCAATATTAAAAAGTCAACAGATAACTCAGCATTCAGCTTTAATCTTAACATGTGTATGTAATGTGTATTCAAATGCTGTTATTGTTTAAACTCAAAGCCTGCTATTCATGTATTTACATGACTTTGGCGAACAGTGTAGATCCAGTGTAGCCACCTGATCATTATCTACAATATTTCCTGCTCAGTCTCTGTTTATAAGTATACCAAACCTGACATGTAACATATACAATATTAAAGCAGAAAAACAGATAATTTAGCATCGTTTGGTTTTTAACAAAATGTAACAAGCTAAGGGTTAAATAAAAGATTATTCCACACTTGTTTTGTGGCATCTTAAATATTTCTCCCAATCAAAATAAAAGCTTAATCCAAGATGTGTGTCCAAAGAGTGTACAAAATGAAATTTGATGACACCATCATTATTGTCAGCTAACACAATAGTCTCTTTTAGCGGACCATTAGTTTCTGTGTACTGTGGTGGGTCGGCTGAATTGTGGTGGAATATATACCCACCAGCCGCACAACCATGATGAAAGCTGATGCTGCAAATGGCTAACATGACACCATTCCAGTGGTCACGCTTGAATTCTGACTACGTTTTGTAAACAGTTTGTACACCAACTATCAACGTCACCACAGACCGAAACTCAAATAAAACCATATAAACTTAATCCCTAACAATGGCTGGATAGGGTTTCGGTAATTGGTACAGATTTATGTAGCTGGGGTAGCAAGCTTTCATGCTATACTGCAGTTTTGTAGTTAACTTTTGACAAAACTCATCAACACGAACGTGCCGAAGGAAACTGACTAATCGCAGGATTTCATGACAAACAGGTATTAACACATTTAAGAAGATTTTGTGTCAATTTTGACAAAACTGACTATGAAAGGTTAACATATGGAACATTGTAGCCTTAAAACTGACGTTGTATTTTCAGCAAAAACTAATATACCCTGTAGTGTAATAAGTCATATATATATGACAAGAATATAATTTTTTGGTGGTAATATTTAGAAACCTTTCTATATATATATCACATGATTCCCCTTGTTTTACATTCAATACACCCATTATATATTTTGTTATATTACACTTGTGTAATACAGCTTTTTGACTGATGACATCGTCAATGTCATTATAATGTAGATCTTTTCATACCACTATTTTACCAAGTATTGTTGTTAACATTTTGTAAAATTGTATTTTGGGGACTAAAATCATGTGATAAAAAAAATCTGACACTCGTTGTCATTTAATACAAACATTTATAAACTTGTATGGGATAAAATGTTATTAAGCTCGCCAGTAGGCTTGCTTACTATTACTTTTCCTGAACGTGTTTAATAAATATTTGTATTAAATGACAACTTGTATAAGATTCATATATTTAATCTATATATGTTAAAGTCATGTGTAGAATAACAGTCATGTGTACTTATGTCGTGAGTTTCTCCCCAGAAGATGCCGTCATAACATATTACTTTCATTTTTTCAATCATATCACTAACATATTTAAAATAAACATGACAGTCAGTTATTGTAATATTTATAATTATATTTTATGAAAAATCACAAAAGAACTGAATAACTATCAATGGTCATTAATTTATAGTAACTGAAGTTACATCTTTTCATAAATGTTTCTTAAAAAAAGTTGATAAATATCATAACTATGAAAACTAAATGTATTCCTTAAAATTCAACTAATAAATAAAGTTTTAAACTTGAAAATGAGCATGCATGATATTTTTTCTGACAGAATTAATAAAAGACCATTAATATCTTTAAAAAGATAGTGGGTTTGCAAATGTGACATATTTTCTAAAATTTTGACACAAAAAGAAAATTAGTGTGTTTAAACCAAGACAGATTGTATGTTTTCTTACATAAATTATGTGTTTCACACATTAAATACAGCTAATATACACATGTAATAATGTATCCACTTTTGTAAATTGTTTAATAAACAAGCTCTATGTAACCTGCAAAAAATGTTCACTAATACTTGTATGATTAGTTTTTCATGGATCATTACAAAGCAGTTAAAGGCCTTATGCAAAACAGTACAATATATTATAATCAATGGTCAAGGTAAAAAGTTTACTGTAAATTATACCTCTTATAACCCAACAAAGTTACATTCCTTTCAAGCTTGTTCTAAGTAATAAAAAGTTTTCAGTTTACACACCACTTTAGTGATGTAGTGAGGCTGTTATTGTTGAGGAGTTCCCAATGCTGCTACACTTGTGAAAAAAATGTATCCTACAGCGGTAACATTAAACCTTAGCACACCGACACACCGAGTGTGTATAGGTCGGTGGGATGTTTCTTGTTTAGATGAGTATACTGACACAATGTGTAATTTCTACCAATTGTGGGCTGCTTTGATAATCAGCGGACTTGCCCTGCATCAGCATCTCTGAGTAAAAAAGTGAGGTTAGAGAGCTACGTCAAATAAAGCCTATATTTACAAGTGACAGTTGGAAGAAATATATTTAAAAATATTTAAAAAAGAAGAAATGTTTTCAAAACTGACTGTTGATGATATGGTGGATATTCTGCAAATGATATCAGGGGGAGGTATTTTAACACAAGTCATTTCCTGGTCCTTGAAAGGCTGGTTATGACACTGACTGATTGGGTGGGCGGGGCCGACATGTTTAACATCAGGGATCATGAATGGACGTCCAGGGTATGATTAGTGGACATTTGTAGTGCTTCAGTGGGATCATCTCAACTACTGTAAACAGATCTGCACCCTTTGTATTATTATACATGTTAAGGGGGAAGTTATCCATATTATTTTTCAGGCCATCTTTTCTTAATATTTTTGTGTAAGTACATAAAATAAAATTAAAACAATAGGAGGAGGGTTGTGCATAATTTTTTATTATAAATGCTTAAATTTCATAGATTTCTGGTTAAAAAAGATCCACTTCTAATTATTTTTATATCTGATGATGACCTGAGAAGGGTTGAAACTAGTCAATCAATAAAACAGTTTATATAAGCCGATATTGGTCGTTATTCCACTTACTTATCTCTTTATATGTATTTTTATATCTGTTTTTAGTTTTTAGTGGGGAGGTTAATGAAATGGTAACTAGTCTTGTCAGACGATTTTTAACAGTCTCATTATCAACAATAATCTATCAGGATAACACAAGTGATCAGTATTACTGCTGATCTATTGTACATTGTTTTAAAAAATAGGGAAAGAAAACCCCCCAAAATAATTATTAAGGGGTATGCAACATGAAAGCTTATATTCGCTGAAAGACTTCTGTTCCACTAAAAGCTAAAGATGAATGTTGGATTTTTCGTCCCACCAACAGTATTTCAGTCATCTGGAGACGTTGTCCACTTGAAGTAGAAATAGTGCTTTCACACTGTGTGTATCATGCCATGAACATGGCATGATACCACACCTAGTCACATTATCCTGACACCGGGCCAACCAGTCCTGGAATTACCCCTATATTTTGAGTATTAGCAAGGGAGCTCTACCACTATCATTTTTACATCTTTGGTATGTTGCAGCCCAGGATCGAGCCCAGGACCTCCCATACATGGAGACGGCGCTCTACAGATTAATTAATTTCATTTCTGTTTACATTACACATTACAAATAAAGGGGGCAAGGGAGTGTTTCCAAAAATCTTGTCCAGCAGATCAAAGGAGTTTGATATTTTGTATCAGTGATTAAATCTTGACAACAAAATTAGTGATTTCACAGGTAAAGGTGAAAGGTTAATGTCACCTTTGTAGGTGACGATTGAAGACTTAGTGACAATTTAAAAAAAATGATCATTTGAAGATATCAACACATAAGGATGGTAAAACAGGTACTGGGTATTACTGTTCACCTTAATGTAAGGCAGAGGTATTATTTTCCTTCTTAATGAAGGGCTGAGCTCATTGGTGCACATGTTTCTGCAATGTTCATGCAACAAGAGGGCCATGATGACCCTACATTGCTCACCTGCCATAGACATTTAGTATAAGCGACCAAGGATTATCAGAAATTTTTAAAATTGTAATACATGTACACGAACAACATTTGGACGAGTATGGATTTTTCACTACATAGCCATCTATGGAAAATGGCCATAACCCTGGGGTCCATGTTTGAACAATCTTGTTACAGGGCCACCCAAGGAACATCCATACCAATATTAAGGTTTTAGCTTAAATTTGCTCGTTATTTTGAAAAATACTTAATAGATGTTTTAAATGTCTACTTTGGATGTTATGTGCATGTTTCTATGATTGTATGCCAGCTATGTTTGGATGTGTAATGTGCATGTTTCTGAATATCAGTGATATTTTTTGGTATGCGATTTGCAATTTTAGCACATATTTATCAAGGAAAACGCATTATTTTAATATATCTGCGCTTAAAAAATGCAATCGATAAACTAGCAATCATAACGTCCGAAAAATTTCATATTCATAATACATCGTCTTTGAGCAATTACTATGAGATAAAAATTGTCTGGAACACTGCTACATGTGCGTCACGTGCACTTGTTCACGCGCACTTGAATCCCGTTTATATTGGTAGTACAATACGATGCCGGTAACCAGATCGATCTCCAGTCATTTCCCTTTTCATTTTTGAGACACTAATGTCATGCCTCCTAAAAAGAAACCTCCTCCGTCATCTGATCAGTGATTTACAAAAGCTCTTAACATAACTGGAAGTGTTAGTTTATGAAAAGCTTTGAAAACTTTCTGTGACAGTTACTTATGTGTTCTAAGGCAAAGTTTTTAAAGTGTTCCATTGAGGCCAGTTTTGAAGTTCTTTCATTTAAAATGGTTTTGCTCACTGATGTTGTAACCAGTTACTGTTACTTGATGACTCTAGTCTCTTGTCTAGTCTTGGGTAATTTTGATTTATATGAATATATAATGTTTTTGTACAATAAATGAACATTGTTTTTTGTTTTTATGTGCAAAAATAAAACCTTTGTCAAAGATTACTAAAAAATCTCATTAATTTCGAAAAAATCTCATTGTTTTCAAATATGCGCACTTTTTTATCTTATACTTTTCACATGAAAAAATATCACTGGAATATGACTGTATGCCTGCTATGTTTGGATGTGTAATGTGCATGTTTCTGAATATGAGTGTATGCCAGCTATGTGTTCTCTGTTATATTTCATTTTGCATTGCCTTCATTGAATTATATCATACTGTATCTTTGTTCTCCCATTGTCAAGAAACATAGATATATATTTTGCTAACTAGTTAGTCTAATTTATGTGGAAACAATGTTTATTTCTTCATTCTTTCGAAAATCTAGATGACAAATAATAATCAGTTTTAAAGTTTTGTTTAGAAATCTACAGAAATAACTTCTTTTTTCTGCATTTTGATAATGGACATTCATCATTTAACTCTTAAAAGCATTATTTGTGCCTCCAAATTGAATTATCTGAGATTTGTTTAGTATTTTTCCATATATTTCCTGTCTTTTATAAGCATAATACATGCCCTCAAAAAATCAATATACAGGACATAATGTTAAATGTAACTTAATTAATGCTTTGTTTTGTTTTTGAAATACATTACATTGACCATTTATGATCATTATAGCAGTGTGCAGCTTTCTGGTGGAAGACCCCCGACACATGTCCGAGTAGAACCACTGGCACACTTCAAGTCAGCTGGAAGACCTTCTCACATTAAGTCCTTCGCCCCAAACAGGACTGGAACCCATGCTGTGAGAGCCTAAGCAGTCAGAGGAGCTACAAATCGGCAACTCTACTACTATGCCACGGGTGCCCCTTAATTACTGCCTATAGAAATGTATTCATTATTCTTTATAATGTTTTTAATTAAAATAAAGAACACAGTCAGTTTCTTTTACCAACAACAGACTGACATTGACCTTTAGTTGTAATAAATTGTAGACATAAAAACATCTGCTGTTGTTTTTTATTATATAAAATGTGTTATTTTACTAACCTTAAAAATGGTAAAAAACAATACAAATTAAAACACTTAAAAATCTTACAACACACAACTTATTCACTTTTCCAAACTGACCGACCTTCAGCTGTTACCATCAAGAAGCTAGCAGTAGACATGAAGACTAGCTGAGCCAAGATTGAGGGTAAAATATGGAGGTCCTACTGATAGCCATCTTTTTCAAACAGTGAAGGGTTCAATGTTTGTGGATTATTTCACTTTTGAAAAGCATGGGTCGGTCTGACCGCTGCTATCTTTATCTAAGATCTGACTTCTGTAGGAAGCTGACCAGTTTCTTGGGTCATTATGGCCGTAGATGGACCCAACTCATTAAATTATACATTGTCCACAGCGCAATAATGTCCATCCACCAGGGTGAAAGTCATTATATTATTCATCAATTTAATCAGAGAAGTCTTACACTGCCCAAAATGTCACGACTGTGGTCAAGCCATCTTTCTGACCATCTTAAGCACAGTTTTCTCTTTTTATATTAGTTTGTTTGTACATTTATTGACTTTTATTAAAGTCTGGCTACATTAGCATAACAATGGCCGATGAAAGTTCTTTGAATTGTGGGTAAGTTATGGTAACTGTGAGTAGGGATAACAAAATATTGGCAATAAAGATTATCTCTTCCAAAAATGTTGCTAATTTTATTGCTATGGTTACTGATTATATTTAGATGACTATCAAGTTCTGTTCTGCAATAAAAAAAATAGGAAACAATCACAATGATAAGGTGTCATTATTTGGCTCGAGGGAAATCTCTGAGCATTAAAAATTGGTGTCGATGATTTAGCAGAGAGGCCTTGATTTTTTCCATTGTATGTTAATGCATAAGGAGTATGTCACAATCGATGTGAATATTGCCTTACATCAAAAAGCCTTACATTACATTAAGTCCCAGTATATGTCAATATATCAACAGGTCAAAAGGAGACTATTCTGACTCATTCTCTTTTTCATATATATATATATATATCAGTATGTTTTAAACCACTCTATGCTCTGCAATAATTTTTTATCTAAGCAGTGCATAAAACTTAATTTATGACAAAAAGCATATACTCTTTAGCATCTATATTAAAATCATATATAGCTTTGAAAAGACCTTTTTCTGTTGCAAAATTCTGTGTTATCCTAAATAATCTTGTAGTGTGAATGTTTCAATGCTCAAAACAACTCAAACGTTTATTCATCTTACTAAGCAAAAAATAAATAAATACATAAAGCCTCATTTTCACTTTCGTCGCCATGGTTACAAAGTCGATTACAGCCGATAATATTATCAGGCATTTCCATTAAACATGCTTAAAGTAAATAGTGTTGTCAATGTTTTGCCGTCCAGAGGGTAATTCCTGAATAATCCTTATATGCAAGTAGGCCCTTTTATTTGGTTTTCTCAGTTTTTATGGTTGTACACCGTCATCTACTAACACTGCCATTTTGTTGTTTCAATAAAATATTTCTGTAAATATTTATTGCACTATCTGCAAAAACACAGGTGATAAAGTGCAGGAATTCTAACTAAAAGGGACCTACTACTATTTGAACAACCTTGGATATTATCTAACAAGAGAGACAATTTAAATTTTAACACTGTTCCCCAATAATGCAAAGACATCCTAACTTCTGTTAGACTAAGTCTTGCACAACTGAAGTTGTATTAAAGTTTGATATTTTAGAGCACTTAACTTTCTTCACTTAGAGATAGAAAGGTTTTTCATTTAGATGGTTCTGCTATTTTTCATAGTTCATTACTTAAGACTTTAAAATATATATCATTACATTTTAAAAATTACAGGAAAATCTATTCTATTTACCCCAAAAAAGCAATAAAAATTAAACAATTGACAAATATTAAATAACTATGCAAAAAGTGCAAGCAGACATTGTTTTGTTATAATGGTAAAAAATGGCAATTCACTTTACTACATTGAAAAACATCAGTTTTTATTATTTCCTAAAAAAATCTTAAAAGAAAAATTTCCATTGATCCCTGGATAAATGCATATCAGACCTGAAATTATGCGAGATGGATTATTATGGTCCTGGTACAAGCTCACCCCCAGAAAATACTTATTTCTGGAATGTGAGCAATGATTTTGATCTGTATCTGTATCACAAGAAATATTGTTTTATTAGATTATTACATTTAATTTATTTAATACTAATATACCTTATGTATGGGATGAACATTTTAATGGAGCGGCAATGATTGCAGTCAACCATTTGCAATCCCAGTGAGAAATACATGTGCGGTATGGAGTTCATTTGCACTATTTATTTATTTTTGTTGTCCTGTATTTTTTATCTCAGTATATCCTTCTGGACAATGTATTATACATGTTGTAGTCCACTTGTACCGGTAGTTTTCTTATGTTTTACTTTGCAAACACATTAGTGTCGCCTTGGTTGACATGGTGGGTTAAAGTTTCAACTGAAACTTAGTGCAACTTCTGCAACGTCAGTGTTCTTATATTTATAGCAATCTGGAACAAAGAACCATATGATTTAACCTGATGATACTGACAGTTATAAACACCAACAGTTTGCTGCAAGACATTTTTAGGATGTGTACTTTACCTGTTGCTGCACTCCACGTATTGCTGGCCAATATGTGGCAATATGCTCCGTCACCTTACAGCTACCGTCACTAGTAATTAATTCAGAACGCCAATATTTCGCGGATGGAAGAGGTTTCGGGAAAGTCAAAGTAGTTCAATCATCTACAACAATCGCAAATATGACGTATAATTATCTGACATAAATATTTTAGAGCAGTAAAAACCACGAAGATTACTTGAAGAGGTTTCCTTGGTGAACAGACAAAAAATATTTCTATTTTGTTACCAGAAAGCAACGACCATAAAACATCTTGTGAGTAACCATTTTCCCCATCAACATCATAACACGGCAATCGTAAACATGTAACTAGTTACACTGATTATTAACTATTAAATATTATTGCCTCAAGTGATGATGACTATAATTGTTTGGCTTTTAAACCATTAAGCATCGCCAGGGAGGGTAGACAGTTGGTCCCTAAGCCTTCGGGTACCAGGTTCTGGGTGCGATACCATCTCCTTGTTTCACGCGATACCTGGTTGTCATAGGAACAGAGGGGCTACTGACCAGACGACGATCTCAATCCCCGGTCATTGTCCGCTGTATCACCACTGTTGTGTCTGTGTTAGATGATTGTTTGACGCCGTATTTTTAAACAAATAAAAAGTCCATGAAAACGAGATCGAATACAAACTAACATCATAGAGGCATTTTATATGTACTGGTAGTCTAGAAGTGGTCTGCAATCTGGAAACATTTTAAAGTATGTATAAGTTATTATTTTAATTTCATTCTTAAGGCATTTATCAATATTTGACATAATTTTAGTCAACACATTTTAATGTTGAAGTAATTAAACATTATGATGGCGTTCTTGAATACAGTATTTCTTGAGTCATTTTCTTAATCATAACAAATTCGCCATTTTCTGCACAAGTAGCATGGGCTTAAAAGAGAGATCAATACATAAATAATAGAAGTCACAATCTCGAGAGTGTGGAGCTTTCGAACAAAACCTTAAACAGAGAAAAGGAGAGGTTTTCATGTCTACATAATGGTAGTTCAAAGGACATGTTATATTTTCAGAAATTCGCTAAATAAAAGCTATGAACAGGCATGAGAGTGACATTCGAAATTTGATTCAGCACAATTAAACCAAAAAGTTCAAAATATTTGTGTAGATATTCTTCGAACTGTTTGATCTTGCTACTGTTTATTCTGGTTTATGTTTTAAAATGAAGCTGTCAACAAGTCCAGTTTGATTACCAGCCACTGTCCATTTGGTGTCCTCCCAATATTTGACCGTCTTGTCCCTTTATTCTCAATTATTGAGACATCACCGCAAGCTAATGTAGTTTTGATTGAATGTCCAAAAGTGTGTTGGCCAATTATATTTGCATTAAACCAACCAATGGCAATGCAAATTGGACAATAATTGGAAAGATACAGATGTTTGTGATGGGGTTCAAACTGTACCAGGCTGTCAAATCAACTACAACCGTCGGCAATCCAACGGTCCAGGGTCCGTGCAGGTGTCTGCATTACTTTGATCCCCAACTTTGTGGCTGTTTTAGTCTGATTTTATGATTTCTTTGAAAAATAATCATAACAAACATTTCTGCCTCATCCATGCTGGTCTATCAACCAAGTACTTAGAGTAATATTTAAGAGATTATTAAAGAGCTGTTAAAGCCTTCTTTATGACAGTTTAACGAGCAATACAATATCAATTAGTTACCTTTGTGGTGTCTCTAATAGTTTTATTTAATTCTGTGTCGACGACTCAATTTACTTCGAACTTTGTAACATGTTATTTTTAACTTTATGACTTATTTTACAGTTTAGTTGTTTGTTTCGATGAGACACCTCATTTTATATGTTTTTCTCTTGTACATTTTTTCAACGATTTCGGCTTAAATTACCCTTTTCCCCACTTTTGGGGAAGAAAACAAAACCAAACATTTAACAAAACAGCCAGTTCTTAGTTCAGCCTCTCTCCATTGTTTATTGAAATATAATTAAGAAATTTTGTTGAAATAGTTTATTCCTAGAATAATAAATAAACAGATTTGGGTAGCAGCCGACTTCCATTACAACATATTTATAAGAAGTAGCAGAGGATTTTAATTTTGTTCATTTCAATTCAAAATGCAAAGTTTAATACGTTAGAAAACAACTAAATGGAAAAGAAGAGAAAAAAGATCAGCAAAATGTTTAATTGCAAAAGAATATGAATATCAAAGAAGCCAGAAAATATGACGTACGCATATTGGCAGCAAATAGAAAATAGAAAGCAGACAATGACAAAAAAAGCGATAAGACAAAGTGAATTCAGCTGTGAATATATATATGTTTGAACTATGTTTGGTTTATGATCAAGGTAACGTTGATTTCAATTTGAATAACAACTGACCTTATTTTCCGTCTTCATCATTCCCATATGTTATGCTATTTTCTAATGTATATATGTAAAGCGGTAAATTCATTTACATAAAATATATTTCAACTGACTTATAATGACTCAGTCAGCCTCCAATAATGGTGCAACCGCAGCCAGGAACCAATTATAACAGCAAATGACTAATGTCTAGTTCCCGGTACACTTCTTTTGTAGAGATGGTCAATGGTGATATGCCGTCTGACCCTAGAGTCCTATCGTCCCCTGTATCTACTCCATCATTGTCCCTAACCTGGACCCCATTTTGATATAAATAACATCAATTTAAGGAGATGTTGAAATAGTGAACATTAAAAGAAAACTGATCACAAGAAAATTCAAATGTTTGAACCAAATGACATTGAAAGGAAAACTGTTATATATCAGAACAGTTGAATAGCAGGAAACTGTAATATCAGATATATGGAATGTTGAGAAGAGAATCAGGTTAAATATCATGTGCAGCAGATCTTAAGACAATCATGAATAAACAACTTTAATATGACAAGGGCTGAAAGAAGGCACAGTTTGACCAGTTGCTGAACAACGGCGAATCAGGCACCAGGCACCAAACATCGGACCAGTCTGGTCACAGTGGACCTGTTTGGTCACTTCAAAGCGAAAGTAGATCTCTCCAGATATACAAATAGCTTTTGCTCAAGTCGACAAATACTTCAAAGTCTTTCCGCCTTAAATTGTGTCTTAATGCTGATGATTGTATGGCCCCTCGACAACTTTATTTCTTATCGTCTTGATGAATTTTGATCCTGCTTTTTTATCAGTGATTACTCTTTAATTTACACCAAGGGGTTGAATGAAGCTTAACCTCAAGAAAGAAATTATCTTTCTTTGATATTTAAAATTAACCTTTGAAACCAGTGCGGAAATTTTTTGACAATAGAAAAAACCCCCATCAAAACCCCGTAAAATAGACGCAGTTTAAATTCGGCAGTCTGCTTTTTGCTGTCATTAAACGAGCTTCTTTCTTTTAATGCTATATATTCGTCTTGTAGAAAAGATCATGCAATATGTAAAATTAAACAATACGACAAATATTATACCGATACATTGGAGTACATGTATTTTAAAACACACAGGACTTAATTAATATGCAATACAAAACACCTGCATGTCATGCGACAGGTTTCATTAAAGCATTTTGTTTTAGTAAAATGTTGGACAATCGCGGCAATGTCAACCAACAAAGATTGTTTAATTAAAGCTTTTTGTCTAAGTACAAAATGTTAACAATTTCAATGTGTTGATAACGGCCATTTCAGACAGCATGATAGCGATTCAATTTAGGAAAATTACTAAAGTAATATTTTCATCAGCTGGCGGCGCCTTGGTTCGCGGCGGTCACTTGTCGGATTATAGACCGGTCAATAACTCTCTCACTGAACCATTCTGTTTGGCTTCTTCATATCTCCTTATCCCTCAGTGGCCGTCAGTAGACACAATAACAACTGTGATGTTTAAATATTAAACAAAGACAATGTGCCTATCAATTGCCATTCACACCTTTTCCTCCCTTCTCCTCTGAAGACTCAAGAGGAGCTACCGTTGTAATAAATTTACCTTCTCCAACATCACATTGTCAACAAAACCTCCAGGTTAGAGACTTACATATCAGCATGCCATTGGTTCTGTAGGGGTTAGTTGGTGCTCACCGGAGAGAGAAACGTGCAACAGGTTAGCTGCCTTGGATAAGCATACTCATAGAAAATAAAACTTCCGACGTGTAAATGCCTGATCTCAACGGAATGATCTCGACTCATTAGTAAGGCAGGATACAATCTGAACACATTTTAAGTCATGTTAAATGAATATGATATCGGCAAAGCTTGCGTTATTGCCCTACGTCTCCATTATTTTACTCCGGTGCATATAGTGCCGACAATGTAAGGGCTATAATGAAAATTACAAAAAAGCATTATTTTACTAAATTACAAGTTAAATGAAGGTAAATCTGAACGTTACACGGCTAAACAATTGGCCAATGTATAATAACACGTTTAAATATATCTACCAATAAGTGACACATCATTCTCGTTGGCATCAATCTGTGGCCACATACGTTTGTTCTAAATATTCCCTATCCTTTGCAAATATACCAAATTTATTTACTCACCACTAATTTTTCAAGTATTGTGTCTATTTACTGTGCATTACAAAACATTGATATAAGATTATGCAATACACACGTTTGCTTGACATTTTTAAGTAAAAGTATATGTTACTAAGCGCCAAAGCCAGGCATTTCCTCCTTTTGATTGTATAGTTTCATTTTTTCCTGTTTATAACCTCATGTCACAAATGATTGTGCTTAATGTAGAAATAAACTGTATACTATAAACTCGAAGCGCAATCGGTAGGGTGCCGGTTTAGGCAGGCAGGCAGGCAGGCAGGCAGGCAGGCAGGACAAACAGACAGACAGACATACAGACAGACTGGCAGGCAGACAGACAGACAGGCAGGCAGGCAGACAAACAGACAGACAGACATACAGACAGACTGGCAGGCAGACAAACATACACAGACAGACAGACAAGACAGACAGACAGACGGACGGACGGACGGACGGACGGACGGACGGACCATATAATGCAGCAAAAGGTTTTCGAAATGACGAAAGCACCCTGTTGATAAGTTCCCATAATACCCCAGAATTGCGCGGCGCATAATTTACCTTGCTCAATTATATGGCAGGTGATAATGATGTGTTATTTAATGTTAGAGGTGCAAATGTACCATTTATCTAGGGAGGCGATGGTGTTCTATATGTAGGTCAATATTATAAAATGTTCATTAAATCGTTGCTGATATAAACGTTTAACAACGTCCAAAATCTGACACTATTCAATATATACTGCATATCTAATATCTAATATCTATTGTAGGCATAATATTAGGTCTGGTAAAACAGTACCTTTTTTTGCCTGTTTTGCACTTTCTGATATATTTTAGAAGGGTCAGCCCATTATTTATACTTTATTTCGGTTTTTGAAACGGTTAGGGATAGGATTGTTCTCCTATATTTGAAGACATTCGAGGACAAGTTTGTGTTTCACTTTCTAACCTGAAAAAAAATGACAAAAGCAAATTGTCCTTGGTGACAGCTGAAGAAACTATGTCCCGGAGACAAGATGGCAAAACACTGATTCGTGGTTTAATGGCTGCTGAAGTGCTCATAAGGCGTTCTAATGGTCACTTGTGGTCAGCAGAACGTGTGAACTGTCCACACTTGCAAGTCCCTGGACACTATTTCTGGCTGTAGGATGGACAATACAACGGTCGCCATGCAATAGAGGGTTGGGTCGAACCATAACGTTTATGATGTGACAACAGTAAATAAACCACCCATACCATAAACCTCCAGCTCCGGTCGGAGGTTCATTATTGTTGAACGTTTATAAATGTCGGCCAGAAATGGCAATTAAATTGTTCAAGTCGTCATCTGAATGCGCACTTGTGGTTGTAGAGGTGTCATCGGCATACTTAAGTGTAAAGTTGCGAAAAGACAACGAGCTACTATAGACACATATATTTTAAACATTTGTGATTTTTAACTTAACATAAAATGATAAAATTCTAAACGTTTAATCATTTGAAAATATAATATGAAATATAAATGTAAAAAGTTGCCAAATACCTGGGTACGTATTATCTCAAAGAAAGAACAATAGGACTGAATTTATGACGTTTGGTGATATAATGCTTACACGTAAACGTGCATGCATGCATGCGGTATTCAAGTTTTAAAACGTTACATTCTCTGCACGTGTGTATGTTGGAATAAAATGCCTTATGTGCTTTATAAACGAGGATGCAAAACAAAATCCGTGTATTTTTTCTGGAATGTAGGCACATAAGGAACACTAAGATTATTGAGCAAAATTATAGAAGATTAAATTCAGTATATATAGATTTAATTAAAAACCTTAAAAAGTGTTTTTTTTATTACTAAGGTTGAAAATGGTTTGTTGCCGTATTCCGGCATATGGTAATAGGTTCTATATTTAAATTATAATTGTTCAGTCTTCTCAGGTATTGTAGAGTGAATGCCACGATGAACATGATAAATGTTTTTGTTAAAATGACAAATATAAAAAGACATCTAAACACCTCTCTAATAGTTAATTCTTAACCAGTCACGAATCTCTACTATTTGCGAACGCAACCTAATACGGTGCAAAACACATTTTAAACTTACATTTTTCACCGTTAAACCGTTAAAACTGTGAACTTGAACTTCGGCATGACCACATTTGCTACACTAACATACTCCAAGGATAGGCGTCAAATCCCCATCTACGATTTAAAAGCCATTTATTAATGTTATTCGTTGAACAACTTCAATAGGTAACCTGCTGCGATTAAAAGCTGACTATTTGCGCAGTGGATATCAGTGCAGAAACGTTTGTATTTAGGCAAGTTATGGAGTCGGTCTTAGAGGGGGCCAGGGCAGCAGTCAGTCTTAGAGGGGACAGGGCATCAAATCTTACGAAGCTGGACAAGACACACAGAAGACTTTATGACTGTGTGAAACAGACAGAGAAGAGATGAAACGAGGTTTGTGGCTGGATGTGGGGTGAGATAATGAGAAGTTGCAATAAAAAATCACAATGTAAACATTCTGTGACCATGAAGTTGGTTATGTATCTCTTTTATATACCTAGCAATGTAAGGGTGTTATCCGTCAAGAAATTGTATGACTTTATTTCATTTCGACTTCATTTAGTTGTGTCATACGGCAATATTACGGTGAGGTAACCTAGAGTGGTCAAGTCATCCGTACAAAGCGCCGTTTATTATGTCATCTACTGACGCATATTTTCTGTATCTATTGACCCTTCTGATCAACATATGACCAACAGCTTAAATTGTTTATTCATATTGGAAAAATAACGAGGTAAAAAGGAAGTTTTGAAATGAAATCAGTTTCTGTTGTGATATTTTTAAAAATGCGATAATATGAAGAACAAACCCCACTAAATATTTTAGTCATTGCACAAAGTTTCGTGAAAAAAGTGAGTCGATATACATGTATAAATAAATAATTTCATCAAGTGCCGCATGAGTGTTGTACGGGTAACACTTGTAACGTGCCCTTAGTAAAAGATACTTGCAAATAACAGGTTTATATACAAACTATTCATTAACACTATACTGACCTTATTTACCCCATATTGCCATTATTAAAAAAGCAATACAAAATGGCGACAATTGATTTTGTTACTGTATTATTATAGTTAAAAATATATATTCAGCGCCTGCTTGATTTTTACAGGCTTTTTGATATTTGTTTAGGATTAAAGTTTCAAACACGGCTTTTACCAGAATAACAATAAATGAGATTTAATCCATGGGCAAGGTCACCTGTAAATAAACAGGTGTACCTTCTGCTATCAGATTATGTTGAGAAAACAACGACCTAACACCGACATGTCTTCGAACAATAAGTTGATAATGAAACAACTTGGAATATGCACTTCTGAAGATCAATCAAACTTCTGTTGCAATTAAAACAAGCTGAATTGCAGTAATGACTTGAAGTGATTCCTTTAATCCCTCACCCCATAAACCGTGTTGAATCAATGGGCTCTTCTTGTTTCAATCATATCAAGGTGTGTATCTTATCTCAGGTGGTAACACATCCAATCACAGGCGATAGAAACAAAGATAGCACTTTTATTGTTAAACATCTGCCAGTGTAGTAAACCTGACTTTATCTTTGTTACCATCTTCGGTAGTTGATTACCAAATAGAACAAAATATTCAGATCAAGACATTAATATGAGAAACCACATTTTTAACAACGGGTAAGAAAAAGAGACTTTATAGACAACTCTATAGTCATTTAAGATGTAACAAAACTGCTGACGGTCAATTATCAGTGAAATTGCTTAGTTTAAGAATAGTAACGGTAGTCCTACACATCAGTTTTCACAGCTTTGTATTGCTGTGATTTGCACGACTGGTGATTTGGTGGGGAGTTTTAGGAATTGTTCGTTTTAAACGATTTACAATAATTTTATTGATTGCGTTCCTATAGAAACGACAGTTGAAAAGATGAGAATTACAAAAATATATTTTTCACGTGTAGTTGATACTATTGTATTAAGTCATACTCTCTACACTACTTTAACTGGGTTCAAGGTGTGTAAAATCTTCATTGCTTCTCTTGTACGTATAACAATGAACAAACAAAAAGCAATGGCGTCATCTTTCGCTCATTGTTATTGAGATTCATTACATAAACATCAACCGTAGAGACTTATTATGACTGAAATAATACTGATAGACCAAATATTCATGATGTTCTATTAAAATCTCTCCGATAATATTACTCTCATTTCTCCAACACGTAAACCCACTCGAGGCAGCTCACATCAAGTTTCCCTGGTGGCATATTCACTTATTTAAGCATCTTTTTGGTTTTTACATTTGTCCCAAACCTAGAATGCTTTAGATTGATTCTCATTTTAACAGTTGTATAATTGGCATGTTAATGGGTACATACACAAAACCAGTCAATTCAAACTCTTATCTTGTATCTTGTATAGTGGTTAAACGTCCATCAAAACTCGTTCAGTTATCACAGTAAAATGCTTTTAATTCATTCAACTCATTATATGATTGCATTCTTACTGCTATCATACCAAGGCAAGAAATTAATTCGATTTAAAAAGTCAAAACAAGTCCCAAAACTGTAATATAATTGCATTTTACAGTATTGCCGAAGAAATGCACCATACAATCATACATTTGATATGGCCAAGAGAGTTCCCAAAACACCATCATCAGTTGATAAGATCAATCTGTTGTTTTACAGACAGTCGATATTTAATATTTGAAAACAAAAATCAGTTCTACGGCTGATATCGTCCGAGATGATCTAAATGTGTAGCCAGGACGCGGGCCCAGGACAATAACATGATGTTAGACTATCGCGATATTTCACGACATCGTCCTTTCAGAGCAAACCGAAGGAGATTGATGATGCAATAAAACAATGGGTGCACAAATAAATCCAAACACACTTCTTTCATAAACATTTAGACAATATTGATTTCAAGTAATAATGGTAACTGATAACAACTATTCCAATGGTTGTGCGCTTTACAAACCATAGAATTGCATAACAATAAACACATTAATGGAGTTTTAAAAAATAGCCATACGCTGATTAACAAAAGTGACGTGTTTTGTTCCTGTTGTTGTTTTTGTCGTTTTTTGTTTTGTTTTCAAAGCACAAAAGCCTTTATCTTAAATCATCAATTATGTATAGTTGACATGATTTAAGCATGTTTATGTGTTACATTAGTTTGAACCAAGATTTTATGATATATATACTTTTGTGTTAGTAAATCCAACATTTATAAATTTTTAAAATCGTAGACTATTTTTTCCGTAATGGCTAATCGTTCGTGTTTATATAAACACTTTCTATTTTTTTGGCATTATAGGAACATAAAACATTTTTTTATTTTATTTTGCACAAAAACATTTTTTGTCAGAGAAAACCCATCTTCATCTTTATGAAGACACAATGAAGGGAAAATGAGTTATAAAGCCATTAAACCACTCAGTTGAAATCCTGCAGTGACTTCTTACGACATTAAGTAAGGAAGCAGAAACCTATAAAGTCATATTAGGAGATGTACCCTCAGATCAAAGTAAGGCCGGTAAATATGACTAGGAGGGTAATGAGGCTTGGCAATCAATTAAGAGAACCTGTTTTATCTGCCGGAGACAATTAAGAGCAACATCTCAAGCAGATAGAAGATGACCTTGATATGAATTGTGTCTCGCCAACACAGTGACATGGTTCTTGATTCTGTAGCATGACCATAGCTCATGTGTCGTTACTGGTCCGGAAGTGGGTTGTAAATATGTCTGCTTAAAATAGCTGATAATAAATAAACGCCGATCTATATGCAGGGAACTGCTTAGGTATCTTAATTATCTAATGCAAACTGCTTAATGTTCTGCGATCTTAGTTTCTATCACAATCATTCGTGTATCTTGATTTATCTTTGATAATAACCATAGTCTCTTGGTTTTATAACTGACCCTTTACCTCGTGTCCACTACTTTTATTTACCTGTCAAGGTATTTGTCTCGACACCTTGGTCCAAGTTTGACTAAGAGGCGTCACTAAAAGGAAATGTCTCTAGCCTGGTTGTGCGCCTTTATCATCTCTACCGTGAACTGACTTGGCGGCGTTTGGGATATTCTGATTCCCGCCTGCATTTACACCTTTTTATCCTAATATTGTTGACGCCGACCTGATATATTCTGGTTTCTGGCTACACTGACGCCCAACTTCTCGTGACGTTAATGCCGAATGGTAGCCATGCCATTACTGGGTCGTCCATAAGTTCTGGCTCGTGTCCTCAATGGCGTATTTACAAAACAATAATGCTGTTGACTCTGGGCCCAGCCTCAAAATAACAAGATACAAGATACAAACTTTTATTTATAGTCGGTGTTATATATAAATATAAACATTAGCTATGCATAGCTATTGACCGACATCAACGCAACTCACCAACCTGTGATTGTAGGGAGCGACCATTATACAGGACCGGCTATAATAAACCAAACGCGTGACATAAATTAATGAGCACTCCCTCATCTCATCTCTCTCCATGACGCCTGGGACAGCTGCGAACGGAACATATCAATTTGAAAGCTCATTTAAATATTAATTAACATTTCAACGCTTTGTTTTCCACGGTTGTTGTCACAGGAACATGTTGCGTCTTGAAGTTTAATTTATCCTTTTTCATTTTTGCCTTTCTATATAAATATGTGGCGTGTAGTTAATCTTAAAATATGTAATTTAGTATAGGTGTAGTATTGTCTTTGAAATCCAACAAAATATAGGTCCGTTCTATGGGTTCTCAAGGCAATGATCTCAGTTTCTATGCGATCATCATTTATTGGCATATGTTCTTTGATCAAACGTTTTCGCCCTCGTTTTAGATGTCATCAACATTTTTTATCAAACAATTTTTATTCATTTGTTCCTATGTACAAAGCATTTTCCACTTTTCTTAATATGTTCTGATTCATTTAAAACAATTTACAAAAACATCAACAACATAGTCTCCGAAATTGTTCAAATAAAACTAGCATAACCTTAAAATACAGGGAGATCCGTTACATTACAAGTGGTATCCTACATGATGCTTATATCATGTGCATGTTACATTATCTTTCTAGTGTATTGGCGAATTTAGGCATACTTTCTGCATAGTTCATACTTTAGTCTAAGTAAAGACGATTTTAAACACTATATTGTTAGACAAATTGCGGAAAAATCACACTAAATGGTCAGTATTTCTAGATCTATGAATAAGCAAGATGATCTAGGCTAGAAATAGATATCGACGTCAGAGCGGACTATCCGGATGACGATTTAACGTGATATCAAAAAAAAGTTGTCACATGGTTTTCTTAGTTTAAAAAAATCTCCGCATCCTGGCTTAGATTAGAAAAATCTGTTTGCAAAGACGAGTGTGGGTTTATGCTTCGCTGTTAATTCAGATCTAGGGGCACCAGTAAACAGCATTTTGCAGGACGTTTTCAGGTAAAATGACCTAAAAATCTTTGGCCCAAACTGTCAAACCTTTATCCCACTTTGCACACAATTATCCCTCACATTGTAAAGCGAACAAATTGCTCACAAAGGCATAACACACATATAATTCGATCTAGTAACTACATATCGCCAATTAGACCAATTGCAGGTAGATAATTCTGTAATGCAAGACCACAAGCCTAGGAGGTCATTCACCTGATATTGAAAAAGTTCGATGAGTTCTTCAGTTGCAGAAATGTCTGCACATATTTTGAACTTTACTACCATTTCATTAATTAATTGTATAATTTGCACGTGTTGGTATGAGTTTTATGTTTAACACATGGCTCTGACTGAACAGCAGATCAGATCTGGATTCGAACCCGCTGTTCACCGTTAGTGAATAATAAAATACTTTTAATGGAACATTAAATTAACTAAAACAGTCCTGTACAAATGACAAAACAACATATTTAGACTTGAGTTACTTCAACCTAGTAAAAAGCAACAATATAAAAGACAAACAAGCACAGGGTGTCAAGCATACAAGAAAAAATAGACAATATACGACTAGTCCATTTACCCGTAAGACATGTTGGTAAGTGACTTGTTTTGTCGACTTCATGGCTAACCTTAAGCAAGTGTCCATCAATTGTGCGATAAAAAGCTATGACAGGCTTATAGATACCCATTTTAGCCACAGGATGGGTTTAAAAAACGCATAACTGAATAAACACGTTGCCGTTATTGTAACTGCTGTTGCTGTTGCTGCTGATAGTGCAACGGTGGAGGCTTCTGCTGTTGTTGCTGATAATAAGGATATTGCTCTTGTTGTTGCTGCTGCTAATGATGATGACAATAATAACTGAAGATAGTGCTACCCTACCCGACGATGATGACAACGGTTGGAATTAATTCATTTAGACGGTCGTTAATGTAAGCTAATATGTCTAAGAATTTATACTTTAAAATGTAGTATAACAATAATAATTGATATAAATATTACACATATTTAAACATTGGCATATTTATGTATTGAGCAATGACACTGTCTTGGTGAAAGTAAGACAACATTGTTCACTATAAGTATAGCTGCAGGGAGAACATTGTCAATCAGGGCCGATCATCAGTAGCTGCGGTTGTTCCGTACAGATACCCTGGGCTCGGGTAACATTGTTTCAGTGCAATCAACCGAGAATGTCTCATCAATGACTCACGGTGGCTGAGTCGTCATTAAATACTACAACAAAAATTAATATGACCTCTGTCACACCTCGACCCATTTGAACAGGAACACCAGTGGATGATTTCATAGTGAAACTGAAGTAAGTGCAGTACCTAGATATACTGCAAGCATGTCCAATACACAACTTGCCGAAATAATTGTTTCCATCGCATAAACAACTTTATCCGTCACATGGATGCCACTACATTATCTGCTAACAGGAATAATACTTTATATTCGACGTATGAATGGTGCATTTAAATTCACCATGTTAGGGCAATAATTAACTTTACAAGTTGTCGAAATTAGGAAAAAAACTGTTACATATATTATTTTTCGAAATTATTTTTTATTAAGGATTATAAAAATCATTTTTCGACATGTTTAGCGTTTGCTTCAAAATTTAAACCCGAATGTAGTGGAAAGTTTTGCCAGAAGGTCTTATACTGTTCGCTACGTACAGTAAGTTATACATAAACTGTGTTTGTTCATGCTAGGAGATGGTGTGGTAGGACAAGGATACACTTTCCAGCAGTCTCCAACGGCACTAACTGTCACAGGGACAGCTGGTCCATGTATGACATCCGGGAGTTTGGAAGACAGCAACTCGCACATAAATCAATCATCAGCTACATACTGTGTACGCGCGTCTAAACTCATGTGTATACTTATACATGTATAAAGCTACAGCCGCACATGCTCTATGTGTATACAAAGATTGAGTAACAAAATGTTTGATTTTTGTGTCAATATATTAACATAATGAATAGTCTTTGGGTACCTTTCTGACGTTTTTGTAAAAGATGGACTAACAAAAGTACCACACGTGTGTATGTTACTTAGATATTGATTGTATTATTGAGTTGTATTAGTTAAGTTGGGTCAAACGTATGTTAACACCGACAGTTCTTTGTTACAATTGATGGTGAGCACATTTATTTAGTATTTGCACATCATCTATATATGTTGGCATGTTGGGTCATTCATCTGTTAAATCCTTCCAGGCTTACAGAGACTTCATTATTGATAAGTTTCAAATTCAGAAAACAACAACATAAAAGGGTGACAATTTAAGCATGGAATCGTTACTTCACTATTCTTGTTTTGTCTATCTTTGGTACCCTTGGGCGCTGACATGGATGCCAGACTTCAAGGAATGCTCCCCGCACCATTACACGTGTAACAGTCCTGGCAGAAGAAGCGTAAAACGGGTATTCTGGTCGAATCATTGTTCAATATATGAATACGAAGTGTATAACTAGAAAGTGAAGCAACACAACCTAAATAAGTTCACAGACTCAGTTTGAATTATATTTAAAACGCTCGGATAAGTGGTTAAATATTTGTTTGTCCAATTACCAACGAAAGTAACTTGCAATTTAGCAAAGTAGTTCATGAAACAAAGTCTAGCCTTATTGGCTAGTTAACATTCAAGTACAATTTTAAACTGTCGCATTTCCATATCAGATGCAAATAAGGTCAAATTTGACACTAAACTGTTCCACTTTAACTGATTTAAGATGTGCAAAATGGTACCAAAGTAACCATCTTATTTCCATGTAAAGGCTTGTGGTCACATTTTTTTTTTATATAAAATCCTACATTTTTTGCAACAAACGATGTAAGGTAACGGCATGCTTATGACGGGCGACTGTCCGACACTAAAATTACCGAATTTTTGTCCCCATTTTTTCAACGTTGATGTCAATGTTGAAGAGGAACACACAAGTTTATGGCTACATTTCTGACAGGAAAATTGAAACAATCAGTGTTATGGCGTTTAAAAAATAGAATCACCAAGGAGTGGGATAAAAACAATCACTTGGTGACATTAAGTATCAAAGGGTCGTGTGTTCTGGACGTTCTCGACAACTCTGCGACAATTGTGAAGGTTTTCTTGGTTTCATGTTATTTAATGGTTAAAATAATAGAGGATTAAATAACTGGTATCAATGGTTTTTAAATCGTACTAAAGATAAAATAAGGATAGTAGGGTTACTGTTGTTGCAGTAACTATTAAACGTTTATGTGCGTTTCTATTTTACTAGTGTGGATTCTTAATAAGTCTATAAAATAGTCTTGCCAATCTAAGTTACCCTATGTTTGAGCTTAATTCTTCCTCTTTGGCCACTGCACTTTACAGATAAGCACCCTTTTACGGGATAATTCACCATGCTCTCGGTGATTACGATTTGATGGTAAATCTTTAAAATTTGGTTCCAATTGTAGAAGATGTCTCTTGTCAAAAGTGTTGGGACAATACAAATGGTAACTTTCGATAAAAAGATGGTTGTTGATGACATATTAAGTCGAACGGAAATGCGATTCCTTCATACTTATTTTCAAACTTTTATTTTTTTTTAATAATAATAGAAATAAAAAATATAATAATAATAATAATAATAATAATAATAATAATAATATAATGCAATAATGCATCATTATTTCACCTTACAATATCTAATAATGTCTCTAGTCTTATTAGTGAAAAAATCCATTTTACCCTTGGCTTCGTCAAGTAAAAGCGTTGATTTGGATCAAAATGGAGGATTGTGAGTTCGGATGTGTTGCTCTTAATTGTCTGCTGACATCACACCGTCTCAAGTCAGTGCGGGACTCTCCTGAAGTATGACGACTGTCAACTCACTCTTTCACCGGCATTTATATCCACTTAGGCAATGTTAAAGTGTCATAAAAGTGAAAATTAATTTACAAGGAAATCTTTTTTAAATCATAGAAGAAAAGTGATTTACGCATCGTGTCGCTTTAATTTTCAAGCCCGATAAAAGCGGCGGATGGACTGACATATTAGACTAATGCTTGTAGTTTTTGATGCAAAAAAGCAATTACATCTTGATGCTCACACGTTTGGAAGTCTTTGGTTTAAACAAGTCTCAAGTGAGTTGTATATTGACGTTATTATTATACAAGGTACATAATTAAAAAGAAACGAAACTTTAACGTACAACTTAATGTCCATATATTTACATACCAGTCAATGCATACTTGAACATAACATCCCCCAAATGTAACAAGTGACAATATAAAGTTGGTATTTGCTCCCGAAACTATTTATTTTGTGCTCAAATTTAGAGAAAAGGAAACTAATGTACGAAAATCTGTATTATAACTTCACAGTTGGTGCCCTTGTTAATTACAATTTACATTTACATTGAAGAGTAAACTTGAATTATAACAGGGAATGAGACGTAAGCTTCCTTTTTATTATGATTGAGTTTTAATGCGTCGCTGACGTTTATGTGTGTGTTTGTGTGTGTGTGTGTGTGTTTGTGTGTGTGTGTGTGTGTGTGTATGTGTTTGTTTGTGTGTGTGTGTATGTGTGTGTGTGTGTGTGTATGTGTGTGTGTGTGTGTATTAATGATAGCAATAACCATAGTGACAGGCAATTATCTCATTTATTAGACGCCATGAATATAATAACACTCCAGTGTTAATTATTAAACGCACTGATGTGCCCGACGTAGCTCATTTTATTATCGGTTGGTATAATTTTAATAAAATTTTAATGGATGTTTCAAGTTAAATAAGGCATACTTATAAATGATTTACAAAATTTAAACGAGAAACAACACATTTCAAATCACATTAAACTTTAACAGATGGCCATTTATGTAACGATTTGAAGGAACAGGGCGCACAGTTAATTATATATATTTCTATATTTTTCTGACACGTTCTGCTATAATCCTATTTAATGAGTGGTTTCTGTAAAGTTTCTGTAAAATGCATTACACAATGGAACAATTTTCGGCAATATGCAAACATTGGTATAAATATATATCAGATTAAAGCATTACCTCTACGGCGTAATGGTTAGTTTGTTGTTATTACTTTTGAAAGCAAACATCAAACTTAGTTATTTCTGATCTATTTAGATCATTTAGATTATTTTAAAGGTGGTATTCGACAATATGGGCAACAATGTCTTTTCTCAAATAACCAAATAAGTCATTGTTACCTGAAAAGATCCTAAAAATGATGTTCTTTGAATTCCTAGATCTGTGAGAACATTCAAGTATAAATCACCACTCGTCATTGCAGGCAGGTACTTTCTATCAGAGCCACGATGTAGAGATAGCTATTTTAAAATTTAGAAAACCACGTGACCATTTTCTTTGTGATCACGTTATGTAGTTTTCCGGGTAATCCGCTCTGATGTCGATAACTATTTTAGCAGAGTTAAACGCTGTCGAGTTTTTATATCGTTGGAAAGAATACACATTCAGAGTGATTAGTTCTGTCTGGCAAATCAGTTAGTGTCCAAAATCGTATTTATTAAGACTAGATTAAAGTATGGGTTTATACAAAAATGATGGCAAGATTCCCCAAAGCAGTGGTTCGATATTGTTATATGTATTTGATATAGACAAACTGTGGATACCACTTTTAAGTCACTACCTGAATCATGCATAACTTATAGATACATACAGCAAGGGTTTTATGTTGTTTGATCTGTCTGTTCATTTGTAACATAAGTTTATGTTGAACCCAAGTTAAAGTACAACCACGGATTATTATCAGGGGCCATTTTCGCAATAAAGGTTTTATCTGACCCGGGACCAATGGTTAATGTCGGATAACAATTGTACGACAGAACATTAAATCTTTCCACATCACCATCTCACCAACTCTTATGACATGTATTCTAACACACCTAGATATTAAATGTATAAGTCGTTGTCAATAATAAAATATACATTTTGACAACTCATCATGTTTGATCATATCAAGCTGTCAGAACATATCGTTAGATATAAACAGAGATTTAAACATTACATTTATAACGACACGACTCACATTGGGCCTAGACTATAATCTTGGGATTCGTTTTTACCCCGGTACATCCTGCTCCCATCATTAAATCAATTGACAGCTTCATTTTTTATTATTTGTAATTAAGACATCATTCGACTCCGTGTAAGTTGTTAAAACCTCATCAAGTCCCTGAACTTAGAGGATAACTGAAAGTACATATTTAAATATATGGAATGGAAGATAGCAGGGTACATCTACATTTGTAGTTAAACCGTGATCTGATTCCTGTTTAGCCAGACGATACAAAATCAAAACATTATTCGCTCACAACTATATGTAACAAGACATATTACTGGGAGGGGGTGGGTGGGGCGGGGGCTAGGGGAGAGAAAGGAGAAAGGGGAGAGGG